>VZSZ01002361.1:140196-256495 GCA_013398815.1 Ibidorhyncha struthersii
CCAGATCCCTCTGGAGAGCCATCCTACCCTCAAGCAGATCAACACACCCGCCTACCTTAGTGTCATCTGCAAAGTTACTGAGGGTACATTCGATCCCCTCATCCAGGTCATTGATGAAGATGTTAAAGAGAACCGGCCCCAGCACCGAGCCTTGAGGAACACCACTTGTGACGGGACACCAACTGGATTTAACTGCATTTATCACCACTCTCTGGGCATGGCCATCCAGCCAGTTTTTTACCCAGCAAAGAGTACACCTGTCCAGGCCATGAGCAGCCAGTTTCTCTGGGAGAATGCTGTGGGAAAGTGTGTCAAAAGCTTTGCTGAAATCCAGGTAGATGACATCCACAGCTCTTCCCTCATCCACCAACCATGTCACCTTATCGTAGAAGGAGATCANATCAGGTTTGTCAGTCATGACTTGCCTTTCACAAACCCATGCTGACTGGGCCTGATCACCCTGTTCTCCTGCATGTGCTGTGTAATGGCACTGAGAATGATCTGTTCCATGATTCATTAGGCAATAAAGATTAAATACGAACCAGTGGCTGAATGCTGAAACTCAGTATGTTTAGGATGCAAAGAAAGGTCACTTTTTTAACAGAAAGAGCAATTTATCTCTGTATTGGGTTTGCATGGCAAAGTTTCGGTAGCAGTGGGGCTACAGGGGTGGCTTTTGTGAGCAGCTGCTAGAAGCTTCCCCCGTGTCCAATGGAGCCAGTGCCAGCTGGCTCCAAGACAGACCTGTCGCTGGCCAGGGCCAAGCCCATCCGTGATGGTGGTAGTGCCTCTGGGATAATGTATTTAAGAAGCGGGGGGGGGGAGGGGGAAAGCCCAGCAATTGCAGCTGGAGAGAGGAGTGAGAATATGTAAGAGGAACAACTCTGCAGACACCAAGGTCAGTGAAGAAGGAGGGGGAGGAGATGTTTGAGGTACTGGAGCAGAGCTTCCCCTGCACCCTGTGGTGAAGACCATGGTGAAGCAGGCTGTCTACCTGCAGCCCATGGAGGTTAACAGCAGCAGATATCCACCTGCAGCCCATGGAAGATCCCACACCAGAGCAGGTGGATGCCTGTCACAGGAGGTTGTGTGTGGAGCAGGCTCCTGGCAGAACCTATGGAGCAAGGAGCCCATGTTGCAGCAGGTTTGCTGGTGGGACTTGTGACCCTGTAGGGGACCCATGCTAGAGCAGTTTGTGAAGAACTGTAGCCTGTGGGAAGGACTCAAGTTGGAGAAGTTCGTGGAAGATTGTCTCCTGTGGGAGGGACTCCACAATGGAGCAGGGGAAGAGTGTGAGGAGGAAGAAGCAGCAGAGACAACATGTGATGAACTGACCGTAGCCCCCATTCCCTATCCTCCTGTGCTACTGGTTGGGACAAAGTAGAGAAATGAGGAGTGAAGTTAAGCCTGGGAAGAAGGGAGGGGTGGGGGTGAAGGTGTTTTTAAGATTTGGTTTTATTTCTCATTATTCTACTCTGATTTGATTGGTAACAAATTAAACTAATTTCCCTGAGTTGCGTTTGTTTTACCCATGACAGTAATTGCTGAGTGATTGCTCCCTGTTCTTATCTCGACACATGAGCCTTTCATTATATTTTCTCTTCCCTGTCCAGCTTAGAAGGGGAGTGACAGAGCAGCTTTGGTGATCACCTGATACCCAGCCAAGGTCAATCCACCACGATTGCCTAAGGAATTTAGTAGTTGAAAATATTCTACCTAGGTAGTTATAGCTTAGGATGTAGGATAACCAGGCTTAAAGGCAGCGGCAGGCAACTGAAGCAGGGCTGAAATGGTCAGCAGAGCAGCCTTTGCAGAGATGCCACAAGGAGTCAGATGCACAACTAAGGGCAAGAAGAAAAGACTGAGCAGGAGTCATCACACGCTCTGCAAAATTTTAAAGCAGTCAATGTGTTGGAATATATATATATCCACTGTTAAACATGGCATCAGTAGGCAGGCCACATGATGCTTCTCAGGCCTCTTCCTTTTGGAAACATACCATTTCAAAGCAGCACTTTATATCCTTAGCTCTGCTGGCAAATCACATAGTCATTACTCTATGTGTAAACTACCTATAAAATATAAATAACAATTGGTACAAACCTATCTAATTTTGGATCACACAATAAAAAGATTCTGCAAACCTATAATTTGCTCTTATGACAGTTCTCTTCCAATGGTCTCAGTTCATCAATATGTGTGCTTCCTTCTCAGCTGTGACCAAATCATTCTCCGTCATTCCCAGTGTAATCTTCCGCACTTAACACAAGTCTGTGCTAAGCTCTAAAGACAAAGCATGCATTCTACAGTAAATTTCTAAAAAAAATCTTAAAGAGCAACAGTACAATTATTAACATGGATAAATCTGATTTAATTAACTGCACAGATGCTGTGCTACAGTACACGTGATTTCAGAAGGGTACAGTACCATTAAGTGGATACCGGTATTATTTCCCATGCTTTTGTTTGTTTGTGTTACATATCTGCCAGTGACTGGAAAACTAGGAAAAAATCCACAGTGTTGACACAGCAAATTGACTGCATAGTTATCAGAAAATAAAGGTCTCTTAAGCATGCAAGCTAACTTCCGTTTTCCATTGTTGACAGCGACGTTGCTGTGCAGTCTGAGGGGAGGGGTGAGTTACAATGTGGTGACTTCAGTGGTTCCTTTCTGACACTTCTGTGTTCCAAATTCCTCAAACATACAGAGAAAACAATTTTCACTGTTATATTTGTTTTCCTCCAGACATGTTCCATACCGCTTTACACAAAGCATAATGAAGTTTCCTATTAAAAAAAAAAAAAAAAAGGAGTAAATGTAATATTCCCTTTGGCCATTTTGCCTTTACATAGTTTTTAGTCTAGACATATTCTATTAATGTCTGTTTACTTTGGGCCATGTTTTGATGCTGTAGTTCAGTAATACTTTACCTCATTAGTGAAATGATGTAAATGATGTAATGCTATGCATGTAGCATGGGGAATAAACAAGAGGAGTTGGAGACTTGTGCACGCCTGCAGGGCTATGATCTTACTGGCATCACAGAGAAATGGTGGGATGGCCCCTGTGACTGGAGTGTTGGAATGGAAGGATACAGGCTCTTCAGGCAAGGGAGGTGAGGAGGGGGTGTCACCCTCTATGTCAATGACCAGGACTTCAACCACCCCAATATCTGTTGGAGGGACAACACAGCAGGGCATAAGCAATCCAGGAGGTTCCTGGAATGCGTTGACAATAACTTCTCTCTCCAAGTGATAGAGAGGCGAATGAGGAGATGTGCCATGCTGGACCTTGTTCTCACCAATAAGGAGGGGCTGGTGAAGCTCAAGGGCAGCTCAAGGGCAGCTTTGGCGGCAGTGACCATGAAAAGGTGGAATTAAAGATCCTTAGGGCAGTGAGGAGTGCACACAGCAACCTCACTACCCTGGACTTCAGGAGAAGCCTTTGGCCTCTTCAGGGATCTGCTTGGCAGAGTCCATGCGATAAAGCCCTGGAGGGAAGAGGGCCCCAAGAAAGCTGGTTAATATTCAAGGATCACCTCCTCCAAGCCCAGGAGTGATGCATCCCAACAAAGAGGAAGTCAGGCAAAAACGCCAGGAGGCCTGCATGGATGAACAAGGAGCTCCTGGGCAAACTCAGATACAAAAAGGAAGCCTACAGAGGGTGGAAGCAAGGACAGGAAGCCTGAGAGGAGTACAGAGAAATTGTCTGAGCAGCCAGGGATCAGGTTAGGAAAGCTACAGCCCTGATAGAATTAAATCTGGTCAGGAGCACCAAGGGCAACAAGAAAAGCTTCTACAGGTATGTCAGTGAAAAAAGGAAGACTAGGGAAAATGTGATCCCTCTCTGGAAGGAAATCAGAGACCTGGTGACCCGGGATATGGAGAAGGCTGAGGTACTCAATGACTTTTTTGCCTCTGTCATCACTGGCAAGTGCTCTAACCACACCACCCAAGTCGCAGAAAGCTAAGCCAGGGACTGGGAGAATGAGGAACTGCCCACTGTAGAAGATCAGGTTCAAGACCATATAAGGAACCTGAAGTTGTACAAATCCACAGGACCTGATGAGATGCATCCATGGGTCCTGAGGGAACTGGTGGATGAGGTTGCTAAGCAACTATCCATCATGTTTGAGAAGCCATTGCAGTCCAGTGAAGTTCCCAATGACTGGAAAAGGGGAGAGACAACCGCATTTTTAAAAAGGGAAAAAAACAAGACCCAGGGAACCACAGGCTGGTCAGTCTGACTCCTGTGCCCGGCCAGATCATGGAGCAGATTCTCCTGGAAACCATTCTAAGGCACATGGAAAATAAGGAGATGATTGGTGACAGCCAACATAGCTTCACTAAGGGCAAACCACGTCTGACAAATTTTGTGGCCTTCTACAATGGCATTACAGCACTAATGGATAAGGGAAGAGCAACTGATATCATCTACGTGGACTTGTGTAAAGCATATGACAGCGTCCCGCTTGACATCCTATTCTCTAAATTGGAGAGACTCTAAATTGGAGGCTTTGACAGATGGACCATTTTGTGGACAGGCAATTGGCTGGATGGTCACACTCCAAGGGTTGTGGTCAATGGTTTGATGTCCAAGTGGCGAGCAGTGACGAGCAGCATGGCTCAGGGGACTGGTGCTGTTTAACATCTTTGTCGGCAACATGGACTGTGATTGAGTGCACCCTCAGCAAGTTTGCCAACGACACCAAACTGTGTGGTGAGAGTCAGCATGCTGGAGGGAAGGGATGCCATGCAGAGGGACTGGGACAAGCTCGAGAGGTGGCCTGTGCAAACCTCATGAAGTTCAACAAGGCCAAGTGCGAGGTCCTGTAGGTGCATCGGGGCAATCCCAAGGACAAATAGCAGCTGGGCAGAGAACAGAACAAGAGCAGCCCTGAGGAGAAGGACTTGGGGGTACCAGTGGATGAAATACTGGACATGAGCTGTCAATGTGCACTCACAGCCCAGAAAGCCAACCACATCCAGGACTGCATCAAAAGAAGTGTGTCCAGCAGGTAAAAGCAGGTGATTCTGCCCCTCTAGTCCACTCTGGTGAGACCCCACCTGGAGTACTGTGTCCAGCTTTGGGGCACCCAACACAGGAAGGACATGGACCTGTTGAAGCAGATCCAGAGGAGGGTCATGAAGATGATCAGGGGCCTGGAGCACCTCTCCTACAAAGACAGACTGAGAGAGTTGGGGTTGTTCAGCCTGGAGAAGAGAAGGCTCTGGGAAGACCTTATAGCAGCCTTCCACTACCTAAAGGGGGCCTACAAGCAAGATGGGGAGGGACTCTATCAGGGAATGTAGTGATAGGACAAGGGTTAATGGTTTTAAACTGGAAGAGGGTAGATTTAGATTAGATATTAGGATGAAATTTTTCACTCTGAGGGTGGTGAGACACTGGAACACGTTGCCCAGTGAAGCTGTAGAAACCCCATCCCTGGAGGTGTTCAAGGCCATGTTGGATGGAGCTTTGAGCAACCTGGTCTAGTGGAAGTTGTCCCTGCCCATGGCAGGTGGATTGGAACTACATGATCTTTAACATCCCTTCCAACCCAAACCATTCTGTGATTCTATGATTCTATGAAATTTTGACACTATTTTCATGTTTTTGCAGCTTACTTGCTTACTTCCATGACAACAGGTTTTAATACTTCATTTTCTCAAAGAAATTAATGCAGCAATGTGAATATACTGTTGTGTGAGTGAATTACATCTGGACAAGTCTCCTTGAATCAGCTAAGGTATCCAGACCCTGGTAATCCGGGCCCACCAAGATAATTTACACCCATATTATTTACGTGGCATTTACGGAAAATAATGCAATCCTGATGAACCAAAGTCTGCGGTATATTATATAAATAAATCTTAAAGGTAGTTAGCAATTTGGCAGTTATATCTTTTAGAGACCACTGTTCCTAATATTCAAAAAAGAATGAAAGCAAAATTCTCTTCTAATTATGAAAAAGACTTAACCCACACACATTTCCGACAACAGAGAGGCTCTCATTTCCCTATTTCCTCCAGATAATGAAGGTTCTGGACATCACTAACTGCTAAATCCTGTCATTTCAGGACCATCCTATTGCAGTAGAGAAGTGCTGCCATGCACTTCATCACAGCACTTCTAGAGGACAGATATTGCAACCTGAGTCAGTCCAGCTGTGTCAGGGCTCGCAAGTTACCTTGTACACAGTAAAAGCCATTATTATAAAAGAAAAGTTGCCATAGGTCTCATTTCCAAATTTTACTCAGCTCCAGAGAAAGCTGAAAGAGAACTGCACATTTACATATATCCTGTTTGTAAACTTTCTGCACTCACGAGTTTCTGTTAGCTATGTTTGGATTTTACTTTGCCTTTTAGAACATTGGTTATTTTCCTTTCTATTGCCTTCCAGACATCATTCAATTTTTATGTTTTTTTCTGACAGCGTTGGTCTTGATATTTGGACCCCTAGGTCAGCAAAAGTCTTAAAACCCTAGTTCGTATATGCAAACATTCATGAATTTTTACATCCTAATTTACTAATTTTTACGATACAATTTTTTACATCTGTCTAAAGAAGAGTTTTGTCCTGGCATTTCATGTGTACTCACCTGCTTAAAAGACAATTGATCTGAGTAGTGTAATATCTGTGTTGTGCAACGTGGTGGATTTCTAACTAATCTTTGGAATTCAGTTCCTTAGGTCATGCAATCCTGTCATTTTGTTCTTACTGCTAAAAATTTCTTTGAGTAGATTGCTTACATGTCAGGACTGATACTTCAGATCCTACCTCCAGGTTTCTGTAAGCATCCACACTGAGAAGAGCAATACTGCACAGGGTCAAATAGGCTTATTTCTCCTTACAAATATATATTCTGTAACCTGACACGAGGGTTATAAGTGTGCTCTGTGACAGAGTGGGAAAATGGTCAAGAAACATTTCAGGGTCCTTAAAAACCTGCAAAACTTCTTTACCACACTTGGAGAAGTGTTATGTCGGGTGCGTATTTACGCACTGGGTAGACCCTCAACTCTGGAGGAGACGATCAAGGTTGAAAAGGCTCTATGGCTGCACTAGAACTGGCATCAACATTATCTTCGGCAGACACTTTGTCTGAGCAGGACATGAGGAAGCATACCAGACGTGTTTGTAAAATAAATGGAAATATTATTTTAATGGAATGCTGGAGGTGGACAAAGATAAAGTTCTTCTCAGTAACGAAAAATCAGGAGGAACTGTTGGTAGTAAAAGCTTAAAATACTCAAAGTGAAGTTCAAAGATGGAAAGATGAAACTGGAAGTGGAAATAAACTGAAAGAGAGCTATCAGCTTTTTCCACACAAATGGCAGGGATTGTATGACACAGCATTGAAGACATATGGGTATAATAAGGAAATATGATGTAACAGGGATAACTGAAAGTTGACCATATTAGGAACCTGACTGGATTATATAAATACTCCAGAGCCACTAAGTTTATAGAAAGGATAGTTTATATAATAAGAAGTATTTATAGACTTAGACCTCCTGGTTATGTAGAAAGAACGAGACAGAAGGTATTGCAAATGTCAGTTATACCTAGCTCTTACACAAACCAATGCAAAATTTTGTATCAGTCCAAAATATCTCCAAGTTCAAAGTATATAAGCATTACTTCAAAGAATACTAAAAAATTGTGTTCTGATAGCATATTTTATTTTTAACACAATATTTTCATTATGTTTGTCAGTTTATATTTTTATCTGGTAGTATGTTGGGGTTTTTTTCTGAAAAGTGTGAGATTTTTATGATATGTTACCTTCCTTTCTACTGAGGAGTGCCTGCACTAACTGTCTTAATTGCGTAAAGACATACAACAGTTTGTCATACTTCTGTGCTCAGCTGCCTGATGTCCCAATGTTGCTCAGTCCTTCAGCAGTCCTTCAGATGTATACATAACTCCCATACGTAACTCAGCCTGTCCTGTAAGCCTTCATCCAGCCAAGGTTTCCCACCTAGCAAGCATACACTTACATGTGTAAGTCTCACTGAAGCCAGGAGATATTGCTGAAATTGCTAAGAACGCCTTAGACATCAACTGACATGCTTTGCTAAACTATGGTATTAATGTTTACATTTCAATATGTTTTAAAGCAAATTAGTTTGGTGACAGAGACGAGAAACAAAACTTCTCACCTCTAAGCCCTCTCTATCATCTCTAGACTGACAGTAGTAGCAACCTGCTATCATGGCTGTTACTCACCAATATATGTAAAACAAATAGTCAGTTTCAACTCCATTCCTAGAGGATTCGTATCAGAAAAGCTCTTTTTACTGTTTTCAAAACAAGCAACACATATAACAAAAAAATATTCCAGGGTTACAGTGATTTTCTCCAGCCCGTGACATTAACAACTTTACCCCCAAATCTAGAAAAAAAACTTCTGTAGATTTGAAAATGCTGGAGATATTCTATTATATAAGAAGGAAAGTTAGCAACAGTATTTTCAAAGAAAAGTAGGCAAAAAAATTAATTAGCCAGCTCTTGGTAATTTTGGTAATCTTACTTGTACTGCTACAAAAGTTAATGATACAGGAAATAAGCAGCTTCCTATTCCTTATTTTAGCACACCGACTGTAACTCAAATGTTTGGTTTTTTATCAGCAAGGGTAGCTGGTGATATGTCCAGTCCTGACAATTGAGTGCAACTAGATGAGCTTTTCAAAATAAAGCAGTACCATTGGCACTGAAATCTTTCTGATTTACATGTACTTTAGAAAAAAATAAGATGGGAGAGAGCAGCTGTCCAGGAGTTAGGGTCACTGGCAAATATAGCAAATAACATCATATACTAACATCAGTTTTCTGAAATATCCTGGCATAGCCAAACTTACTTGGATAATGGGTAGGAACAATATCTCAAGAAGATTTTCTTCAGAAAAATGTTTGAAACATCTTATCATATAAAATAAGGAGGAAACACTTCTTATGAATAAAGATAATAGCTTTTTTTTTAGTTTTAGAATTCATGTGCTAGAATTTAAAAGCTAAGGGGTTTACTGAGAGGAAATTTAGAGAGGAATGCCTTCAAAAGGCATCTGTTCAAAAGGAATTCTGTACTTTTCTATTCTTGTTTACAAAGGATATTACAGCTAGTTTAGTTTGGGGTGGAAATGGAAGTAATGGAGTTAGGAGGGAGGTTTTACAAATAATTTCCTGCTGATATAACTCTGCTGGCAAGATATAATCAATCTCAATCACATTTGAGTAGTGTCACCACAGGGCATTTAAGTAGGCCAGCATATGGTTAACATTTGTCCGCATTAACAAAATAACCACAAAACCTTCCAAAATTTCATGGACCGTCAGTCACATCAAACTTAGCTAAAGCTTTCATGACAAATTTATAACGTTGGATAAATGAATTGTAAATTGTACATGTTTTGAGTAGTCCTGTAAAAATGAGACACAGAAATGAAAGTTTTATTGATTGCATGCCAAATTCTGAATAAAGTCAGGAAAACCAAAAAGGCAAATACCATCCAAGAAGGCCTGTGGTGACATTAGCTAAAAGGATGATATTATATCAGAGATAACTGTGGTTGTTGCAGGCTATAAAGCAAAGACAGGGTGAAGAAATCCTAGTTTCCTAGTAGAAAACTGGTCAGTAAATCCAAGGATATCTGAAAACATGCAATTCAAACCTCTCAGACATTGACAGTCTTGCTATGAACATCTGGCTTTAAAGTCAACAGAACTTGGCCTTCCTGTCAAAATCCTATTTACACCCACTGGCCATCCTGTCACTCATAGGGGGGTTTCAGACATTTAAATAGTAACAGAATCAGCATGATCCAAAGAAAACATCCTCCACCCTTTCTTTGTAACCAGCACAGACAATTTTTCTGTGCATGTGTGCTATATTTGTTAATCTCTCTGCTCTTAGCAAAAAAAGTCTGACTGTTCCACCAAAACTATCTAGAACCTGTTAATGAAAAAAGCAAATTCAAGGATTTTCCTGCGGTCAAATATGCTGTTACTTTGCTTGAAAGGACCAAGACAACGGCACCTGAAAAGAAGATGTCACACAAAACAAATGTAACCACGGGGCACCCCAGGGCAAGTGGAGCCCTTAGTTCTGAAAGTAGCTCTTACTCATAAATTTCCATTGGCAAATGTCTGTGCACTCCTTAGGTTTCTGGCTGTTGTCAGTACAAGTATGGATAATTCAGGGGTAAGACTACTCTGTTCTGTATTATTTGGCTCATTATATTTGAGTCCAAAGTACTAAAACGTATCTCCCAAGGCTGAAATAGCTACATCAGTTCAAATAAGATTTACAAGGGTAGGTCAGTTGGAGATGGAATGGGTGAAAAACAGATGCCAAAATTAGTTCATTTTGAACAAAATGTATTTGGAATAAAACAGCTGTTACATTCCTTCACCCACATCTTTCCACAGTGTCAGCCCTCAGTCACAAAATGAAAGGGATGAACCGAAAGAAAATCCACACAAGAGAACAAAATGCACTGTGGAAAAAAGCAGCAAGGAGAAGGCATAATTAAAAAATACTCCTAAGGGCTCATCTGAGGATTTGTAAAGAAGATCGGAATTTCATCTGAAAACTTTTCTTTACAGATTGATTAATAAAAAAGTGCATTCAAATACATCACTGAGGTCAAGATCTAAGAAGGAAATCAAAGAGACCTTAATATATTTAACCAACTGTTGCCACTCACATCAAAACTGTTTTGTTTGTTTCTTTGGTTTCTTTGCTTTCTTCTGGTTTTCTCAGTGTGATTGATTTGAATATATCGTATGCACAGAATAAAAGCACAAGATGGAAAGGAAACATGTGAATTGTATTTTTCTGTATTCTCTTTCTCATTGTATACTATAAATAGTATACGTAGTAGTCTTAAAGCATTCTTGTGAGACTAACATAAACCACTTCAGATTCTGTTGGATCCAGTGGTAAAATATCCAACCTTTAAGACTGTATCTTAAAACACTGTGAATATGGAAGTGTTGGGAGGGGATGGCAGGAGGGAGACACTAAAGTGAAAGAGCAATAACTGCATGTTCGGCCTTTTTTAAAAAAACGGGTTTTAGAAAAACAACTTTTATTTAAATAAATACCAGTAGAAACAGAATGCCCATTATGGCATTGAGAAAAACAGGATTAAAAATAAGAAACTAAGAGGATGAATCAAGCTTTTCATGGGATTTGGTACAGCATGTAGTTTCCTTCTCGTCAACCAAAGTTAAACCAAGGGACTTGATAAGGAAGCATTTGTGGCATATTTATTTTACATCACAGCCAATATTTTGGAATAATACATGTGAATTAACCATATTAGGCTTGTTAGTATGTGTTCTTCTGCCAAACGTAGCTGTAGTGGTGGGGAAAAAAGAAAAGAAAAAAAAGAATGTATACAAGTGCTCAGGGTCAGTGTTAGAAGCTTGAGTGGTATTTTTTAGCTGTAAACACTGGTGTATGCATGTGAACTCCTTTATTTTACTTATATTTGTTACGACTGTAATATATATGGCAGCAAGAAGTGCAGTGGGGACAAAATTTGCAAAATATTGTTATTGAGCCTTATGGTAAGTCCTAATCAATAGTAAATGTTACATGTGCATGAGTATATGGGGGAGGAGATTTCTAACACAACAGCAAAATGAAAAATACTTTCTCAATCCAGAGCACTCATTCTAGCCTGAAATTAAGTTTGCTGCATGTTCAGATGACTGTGAAGAGAAAGTAAGAAGTGGTGTTCTTAGCCAAAGACTACAACAGTGAAGAGAGCAGCCAATCCTCACCAGTCAATATTTGCTGGTAGATCTGTTTTATTTCTTCCTGGTATTCTCTAGACTTTTCCAATTTAATTTCTCAAATTTTCCGTAGTCCTTATTTGCATGATACAAAAGGAAAGGTGTCAGGTTCATATTCTCTAGTTCTTACCCCACTTCCCCTAATTTGCAAGTCCAGCTTTCCTCCTTTTCCTTTTTTTCCCCATTTATTCAGTATTAATTTTCTTGGCAGCCCAGATGCCATACACAATAAGAAGCGAATAAAATCTACTCAGAAGCTGTAGCATTTGGTATCTTCTTTCAGTGTTTGGTTGCAACAGGTAGTCTTATAAAAACACAGTGTGAATATGACACATATTTAGTAAGTATACCTGTGATGAACAAATGGCAGCATTGTTTACGTGATGGGCACTCAAAAAAATCTCCATGGGCATCTTAACAGGAACATGAAGAAGGAGACAAAAGGTGCACCCAGCCCAGCAACCTGTCTCTGACCATGGACAGTAAAGGGATGCCTAGGGACAACCAGAGCAGTAGAGGCAGAACTGGTGACATTTCCTTGAAGCACACTCAGCCTCCAGCGATCTGTAGCTGACGGCCCTCCTGAGTCAGCTGCTCTATATTTAGCAGCTCCAGTGGATTTACCTTTCACAGCATTATGGGACTGAATCGAGGCTAATGCTAGACTGGGCTGCTTAGAGACTTCTCCAGGTGGATCACTAGCATCACTAAACCAGGAGGCTGCACAGCCTCTCCCACCAGCCTGTGCCAGGCTGACTACCCTTGCTGTGAAGTATTTTCCCTTGCAACTGACTGAGACTTTTCTTGCTGCAACCTGTAACTGTTGCTCATCCTCTGGCTGTGCATACCTTTATCTTTTTGGCTTTTTTTCTACTGTAACTACCCGTTTGGTATATAAATGCAGGATGTAGAGCCCCTCCTTAGCTTTCTTTTCTCCAGGCTGAACAAATCCAGGTGTGTCAGCCTCCCCTTGCATGCTATGTGTCCCAGCCCCACAGACATCTTGGTGGTCCTTCACTGGACATGCTCCAGTACACCAGGGTCTGTCTTAATGAACTTGCCTAGTCCCGCAAATGTTTAGCATCCTTTACATCCTATGGAAGAAGTTATACAGCTCGATAGCGTATTGAAGAGCCTCCTCCGCTTTTCTTCAATCTGCCCCATAGCGGGAATGTCCTAGTCTTTAAATTAGAAGTCAGACTGAGCCTTCACACACATCACCGTTTCCTATATGTTATAGACTTCAATAATATCTTTCTTCAGGCAACTCTTTTTTGATATTTTGGTCACAGGGTGTTCATCGCAATTTACCACAATTTCAAAGCACGCGGATAGCTAGTTCAACGCTTAGTCCTTCCTCCATTACCCTATAGAAGCTGTTGCTACGCCATTATTTCCTATGCAAACCTATTTGGTTCCTATACAGTTATCCATATATGGCAATGAATAGAAGGAATTAGACACTACTACTTTTCACTCTAACTCCCTGCAGCGATTCTCACACATGCAAAGCATGTAACTGAGTAAAAGATGCTCCTGTATCACCCTTTCTGCATTAATCCTAGTTGAATTCCTGGCCCTTGTCTTCAGTGCTCACTGAGGCTGTGTTTCTGCCTTCAGAATTGTTATGAAGTTTCCTACACATTACCTGTTAATTTTCTTTAGCTAAAGCAATTCAGACCAGTCATTGCTTCCCTATGGAATTGTCACTTCTAAAGTATACTCCAAATTAAAGATAAATCTTGACTGCAGTTCTCCATGTTTGTGTTGTCTAATAAATAACTCAGTGGCTATGTACTTGCACTGTCAAAAAAGTGTATCTAGAAGTTCCCTGAGGAAAAAGCTTTCCTGAATATTTCAGCATCTTGATGTACAACTACCTTTATCTGTCCCACACTATTCCTCTTCTGAATAACCCAAGGGATACTACAGTCTGCCACGCTGGTGGTGTGACTACTCTGAAATGTGCAGTGCCGGGCTGAGAATTTTTTCAGCAGAGGAGCTCTGAAAGGATATCTCCATGTTAAATGATTCATTGTGATAAAGTCAGTTAGTTGGTGTGAGCTTCTAAAATAAAATGACTACAAAACTCCACTCCCAGCAGACTGGAAAGTGAATGCCAAGTCATACTGTGCGAAGACAAAGAAACGCTGTCCTTATGCCCACACAAATATAATCCAGTCCATGCTAGCTGAGTTTCCTCTTCAAAGTCAGAAACATTTTAGGACAAATTAGAGTGTTTGGTTTTGTTAGGGTTGGGTTTGGTTTTTCTTTTTTTTTTCATTTTTAATGTTCCAAGCAAATTCACTCAACAACTTTATCTCATTCCCTGCTTTCTGTCCTGTGTAGCTAGTCATCACCAAGATACGGACAAATAAATAGACCTTTGATTCTTGTTCCTTAGTGAATTGTTCACAGCTGAAAATCTGCGAACTGAGCTTATTTTATCTCAGAGTGAACACTGTCAGGTCCTGGAAGCTTCACAGGCTGGGTATTTTGGTGGGAGCCAGGGTTTATAGACTGCACTGCTGATTCACTAAGACCTTGTAATCTGGCCTGGTTTTCAGCACTGGAGTCAAAGGAATATCTTTGCAGCAGAAGCAGAAAGAGCTACAAAACTCTAAGCTTACTGCCCAGATTGCCTATAACAGAGATCACTCCTTTCTCCAGAGCTCCTATCTCAGGCAGGAAGAAAATTAATTGACTCTTAATAACTAAAAACAGAGTATATACTTCTTTCCTTTTAAACTGATCTGAGTCTAAATCAAATACTTTCTAGTCATTGCTCCTTTTTTTTCTGTTCTTAAAAACACCATAGCCAAGAATCTGAAGCACAAACTAATCTGTGTTTTGCCATCATATATATGCCCATGCCCAACATATATTTGATTGCAAAATTAAGAACCAGAGAAGAAATCTGTAGAAGTGAAGCATTAAGATTCAGCCAAGTGATCTGAACCCAACTGATTTACAGCAGGTGAAACCTGGGAACAGCTTCATCTGGGGAGACTGACGGCAAAATAATCTAAACCTTAAGCTCCTGATCAGGTAACAGAGTTTTAAAATGCTATCGGCAGAGATAGAGTAACTCCCAACGTGCACCTTCTTAGCTGGTCACAATTGTGAAAAGGTACAATTTAGGGTAGCCTGCAGTGAAAGAGGGTTGATTTATCTTTGCATATTTGCTGCAACTACTAGCATGCATATGTGGAGTTACAGGGGATCATCTGTCACCCACACGCTCTGCAAAGCCTCTGCCCTTTGATTCTTTACCCACACCCTAATTTCTTGAGAAGAGTTTCAAATAACAAACTAAAAAAAAAAATTATTAGCATAATTTAATGAAATGAATACAGGACAAATAGAGTTTTGATGCTGATGAAGTTTTGGATTGGGTTGTTGGGGTTTTTTTCCCCCCAGCTGGAATATGTTATATAAACAGAAAAAGAGAAATAAAGCTGAAAAGAGAGTATCTTCCATCAGCATTCTGCATCTGTGGGAGATGTGTGCGGTGTGACAGCCAACAGTAAGGGAACATGATGACTGACGTGCCACAGGAATAATGAATTCTGTCACTTCCCTCATTGTGCAAGTGCCACAGCTCATTCTTATTCTCTCTGCATTCAGGGGGTATATACCCATACTCAGTTCACACCAGGAGAAAAACAATAGAAATTGTGGCTGGTGTGGCCAGTCTAGAGATTGTGTTTGCTCCCTGAAAACTTGATTATAACAAAAATTCAATGTTTTAAAGATTGTTTTGTTCTCATACACTTATATATTAAAAAAAAACTATTTAGAGGACACTTAATATACTCTTGAAAGGTTCTCTTCTAAAAAACAGTCAAAATTTCATTGATGCTTGCTGGAAAAGTTATGTTGAAATATTTTTCAAGTTACTTCATATGATTATTGAAATATAAAATAGATGTGTAGATATATTTGGACAGAAATGTATCTGTGATCTACTGCAGTTTGGAATTAAGCATATTTAATGAATAGAACTCATGACCCAACATCATGTCCAATTTATTTAACATCAAATATATGCCATGAAAAATAAAAGTAGAAGGAACATACTTTGCTAAAAAGCCACAAGAGGGAGTAAAGAGTTACTTTAAGAAATTTAAGGTTTATGAAAATGCAAACCCCTGTATGAGCATGTATCCTGCATGCAGTGAGCAGCAAAGGTGGCACAGGCAGAACTGGAAGAGGATTCTAGGGAGACTCAGTGCTACCTGACTTAAAAACACCTATCAGTACTCTAATGGGACTTCAGAAACTTACACATATTAGTTATTTAATTGAATTTTCCTCTGTTTCATTTTTATACAGTGAGACCAGCAGCTTAAATCTGTATGGAGATCTTTTATTCAAGTTTTGCAATAGGTTGAAAAAAACAGCTTTCTTGTCTGTGTAAGGTCACATTTAGTGTGCTATTACGCTATTACATTGAAAAGCTTTTGGTTTGTCTGCACTGAAACATCACCACAATGCAACCTATATAACAACTGAATGTTAGGAGCTGTATCATAAATTTGACAAAATTGAATATTTTTGTGGTCCGTGCAACCATAGAACAGGCAGATACTGTCCCCCATTCTGCAGTAAGGACAGGACCATCTTCTTATTTTTTCTCTTTTTGCAGGTTCTTTAAATTGCTCAGAATGGTTTAGTGCAGTCCAGGTCCGTGTTTTGTCTCCTTGTGAGCTGCACATGTTCTGTACATGTTCAGGCTTCTCAGTAGGACAAGTAAACTGAATTATGTAGTCTCAAAGCCTTTTGAAGCAACATTTTCTGTAGTGACCACCAAGAGCTACATCCAGCTCTGTCAAGTGATTCCCCAAAGGGTTTGGTAAGGACAGGAGGGGGCCCAGCCAGGATCCTTTTGGTTTCTGAGCTGGAGGCATCTGCTCCCTACAGACACTGCTTCTGCTTATAGCACACCGGGGTCAGCCCCACCAGCCCAGCACCACCAGCACCTTCACCCTGCTTCCCTCCAGCCCTGACACAGAGCAAGGATGCACGCAAACACCACGGAGGTCACTGTGCCACACAGGCAAGCAGGTCCTCAGCTTGGCAAATCTCTGCTTGTGTTTGCAAAGCGGCACAGTGTTACGTGGGGACCCAGCAGTCAGGCTGGTGCCAGAGGCGATGGGGAGAGAAATGAGAAAGCAGCAGACGGGGCCGCAGATGAGACTTTGAGTAACCTGGTCTAGTGGAAGGTGTCCCTGCCCATGGAGGGGGGATGGAACTAGACGATCTTTGAGGTCCTTTCCAACCCAAACTATTCCATGATTCTGTGATTCTATGATACGGGCCATGTGTGCTGCTCAGCCTCAGACCTACCGCGAGCCTCCCCATAGCTCTTGCCACAGGCCAGGCAAGCACAGGAGCACAGACGGGGAGATGTCAGTCTTGCAGTCTCCAAAAGGCCATTTTTCTCCCTTTTTTCCTCTATTTTCTACCCGCTAACTGGGGGATCTCACAGAACCAGTGCTTGATGGTACCACGTCAGGGATGTAAAACACTGGCAAAACTCTTCATCTCTCCACCTGGCTTTCTTAGATATGCTGTCGTTTCTGTAGGCTTATGTATTTATTTATTTATTTTTACTGAAAGCATGCATTTTCCTATAGGTGTTGGAATGGTCTGTGGCTTTCAGTGTGTGGCCATGCAAAGGTGTTCTCTGGTATTGCTGGTCTGAACTCCCACTGTCTTCACCTGATGTTGTCCTGACCTCAGCCAGAAGAGTGGGGAATTTAGATTCCATTTCCAATGCAGGTCCCCTTGGGTCAAAATTTGCCTTTATTATAAGATATGAAAGAAAAGGTGACTGACAAAGTCAAATGTGAATGAAGTGTGTTTAGGCAATTTTTCTCCCTTTTATTTTTGTTTGCTATATTATTTGGCATGTAATATAACTCCAATTGAGGGATTGTTTCAGTCTTTCTGCCGTCCTGAACACAATTTCGTTTTTCTGTGCATTTGCTTAAGCATTAAAGAAGTTGTTTCTGCCTTCGTTCACAACCACATCTGAAATAAATTTTTCCATGAGAGTGAGGAAAACTGGCTAAAGTGTTTTTCTGGTGGAACTGCTAAATCTCTACGGATGACAACAGCTGTTCTTAGAGCAATTGTTACTCCTAGATCAGCACCTCTCAAGTCCTGATGACATTTCTGCAGGCTATGTAATTTTTTTTTTTTGCTGACTGAGTCTGGGAGCCCAGCTGTGAACGTGTGAGAGAAAGCAATGCTATTGTGTTTCCACTTCCTCCTCATCAACAAGCAAGGGTTGTGTCAGACCCCACTGGCATGCTGCTGTCTGGGAAGGAAATCAAATTTTCAGCACCAGGGTTTCCTAAGGTGATTATGCAAAGCTTGGCTAAGACTACTCAGGAAAGGGGAAAAAAAATAATCTATCACAGCATAGAAGTAGCAGATGATTATCATTAATTGAATGCATGTATTTGGCAACAAGGAAAGATAGTACATACTGTGCTATAACATACCAGATGGCTTCCCAGAGAGACTCTTCTGTACATGCTAATATGTTGGGAACAACACCAGACTAAGCAAACACACAGGCATTTTCTTGAGACTTAATGAAAGCTAAATATCCCCATATTAAATTGCTCAGCTCTCAGAACTTGTCTTAAAATCTGCTAAGTCCTAAAACACTTTTTCAGGTTGTGTGTGAGATAAAATTGTCCTATATTTAGCACCCAGAGCATTAAGGCTACCTGCAAGAGTGCTAATGAGAAGGGGCTGGAAAACAGCCCAGGAAAGAAGCAGGTAGATCGCACTAGCGAGTGCTTACGAACAGTGGCCAATTCAGTATAGAGTCACCTAAGCAACAGGTTTATTAGGCATACTGTTATTTTTCTAAGACAAGTAACATTGACCTATCTTGGCAAAAGGGTGACCAGGATTAGTTTTCTCCAACAGAAAACTTCTTCCTTTGGGAAATATAGAATAGATTGCAGGGTGACAAGGTAGCTGACAGATAGATTGGAGTGCTAGAGGAGATGACAAAGACCTATGAATTTCTCCTTGGCCTACAGAACGGTATGTTCAAGTGGGTAATTTAATGAATGTTGGGGAAGGCTTCTGTGGTTTTGCTCTGTCCCATAAAGACGGTCTTGGCTCACAGCTTAGGACCATTGTCCTGCAGCTAACTCTTTATGTCCATCAAATGAGATGAAAAAGAAATCAGATTAATGAGCCTCAGACCGGAAGCACTCTAATGATAGAGGTCAGTGGAAAAAACTGAAGATGCTGTTGTGAGAACTAATAGACTCTTCTGGGGGAACTCTTGAACCTGTTAGAGGAACACCTCTCAGGAGAGACCTAATTTTGTACAAGCCTACTTTGATAAAGTCTGAGGGTAGACCTGCCCCTTTTACATTTTGCCTCTCACCTATGAAGTGTATAATATTTTTTCTTTATCCTAATTACTTTAGTTGGTGGAGAGGAAATAATCTGAAGTGGCAGACTGGATGTTTAATGCTTCCAAGCACTGCCATTCCTGCTGTTCCTCAGACATGTACATTCATGTTACTGCTAATGTTTTGGGCCTTACTCTTCTGCGGATTGCTGTGCATTGGCAGGGAAGAAGATGACTTGCAAAGCCCATTCCCTTATTCTTTGTGTCTGAAAGGAGTACCTTATTTCTAGAGTACTTAAAATTATTTATGGAAGACAGGAGGGCAGTCCAGGGAACAGTCAGAAGAGATTTTACATTAGCTATCAAGTTAACATCTAATGTGTGCTAGATTTAACAGAAATATCCCCAGATGTAACTTTCACCATTCTCTCTCTTTTTTACTATAGGCAGTACTATTGGCTTTAGAGCTTCAGCTTTACTGTTACACAAGAAAGATTTTTGAAATGTAGGATTTCCACCTCTAAATACAAGATCAATAGACTTGTAAAAGGTCACCCTCTTATAGATTAGAAAAGATAGGCTAAATTCTTCATGGGGCCAGTTAGAAAACAATGAACTTAAAGAATTCATGAAGATCATAGGGAAGAGTTCTAGGGCTTGCCATATAGGAAATCAGGTTAGAGCAAGTAGAAATTTATATATTGCACCTTTTTTGCAGCTAATCTTACTTGCTTTTCTGTTGTGTAATCAGAAATAAAAACTAGGAAAAACTGAATCCGCATATGTAATAAAAAAGACATTTAGTTCCTAGAAAAGCACTGTAAAAGAGTTCTCTTTATTTTTGCTTTTATTGGTTTTCCAGTTGAAACTCACTAGTACACTACATGGAAATGATTGAAATAGTTTTGATGTATTTCTTCACCCAATCAGTGCCTGCAGAATTTAAATACTGTGCTTGGAGCACTGGCTTCTAAAATACACTGTATTTACTTGTAGTTCAGTCCTATATATATTATCCTAAATCAGGGATTTGTTGGATTTACCACAAGCTTTTGTTCTGCTCCAACAGTGTGTAAGATGTAGGGGGAGAGATGAGGTTTAAAAAGAAATTTAGGAAATTTCCTAGAAAAGAATCTCTAATTGACATTAAAAAAGGCCTAAAGTGCTCAGCATCACCTAGTTCCCAGTTTATTTTGCCATAGATGACATGTTAGGACATAGATAGTGTTATGAATTTTGGTATGTTTTGCTATGAATTTTGGCATGTTTTTCCAGTGTAAGAGTTTGCACAGAAGTGTATTAAGCTTTGAGTTAGGGCTAATGAGGCTAATGAGGCTTTCCACTGCTATAAGACTAAGAGGTTACAAATACAGTAAAGAGAAGAATTATTTGAGCGCTTGTAAAAATATGGCTAGGCTGATAGGATTGAGTAATACCAAATATTCCTTACAAGCATTTCTGTCAGGATTTTTAGTTCTCTGTGAGAAAGAGAGAGAAAAAGTGAAAATATATATTTCGATCTGAAAGCAAAATTATTTTTCACTGAAATTGAAAGAAGAACAACACTGCCTGGTACACAGGAGAGAAGAACAAATCTTGAAACTTCATAAGCTAATTAAAAATCCAGTTGCCAAATTCTGCTTAGTCTCTGTCTTCATCATCGGTAGGATGTGAAGGATCTTATCACTTACATTATGTTTGATGAGTACACTAACTTCTAATACTAAGCCAGCCATTTGAAGTGAAACAGCACCATGTTTTAACCTTGTCTGCTTACTTCTGTGTGGTATGATGTAGAGCTACTATATCAAAGTACTTAAAACTCTGTCAAGATAGTTACAACCCAGCAGTTACAGGGAATTAACTGTATGGATTAGGGAACCAATTTTCTCAGCAAATAGCACAGGAAACAACTCTATAATGCTTGTAGTGCTCAAAGTTTATTGAAATGTTGCAAGTGTGATCCCTCTGAATCAGCAGCTGTGACCATGCACAAATGCTGATGGGAAAAACAGTGATAATCTACTACCGTGAAGGATTGCTCATCTCTTAGCCTTTAGCTTCAAACATGCTTAATGGTAATAGGCCATAAATATGTGTATTGTTCCCTACCGCTGGCTCCTAGCAGACGGGTTTTTTCCTGTGTACCTCACATTTTAGCAAGAGGTGGGCAAGACAGCAAAATCTGCGGTATCCACAAGCCGTTTACTTGCTTCCAGCATAGATTTTGCCAGATCTTAATGGGAGTGCACCCCAGACAGCTGGGGAAATGCTTGTTAGCGCAAGTGCAAATGGTGTCCCACAGGTACTCGGTCGTAAAAACCTCTTCAGGAGGTACTCAATGGAAGCAGGAGCTATCCTGCCTCTATCACAGAAATTGATTTGCCTTGGCACAGAAAGATGCTTTTAACTCAGCTGATCTCTGCTACAGGTTCCTGTTACTCTTAAAGTCCCTTAATAGGCTTTCCTATAAAGAAGAAATGTTTTCTGAGAAAAGCAATCACATTAACAGCAGAAAAAAAAAAAATACTGTTTAGTCAATATGCCACCTTAATTCAGAATCTGTGGGATAATGGTGAAAAACAGAAGCAGATTTGTTTGGTGTGGATGAAATGGTGATGGCTGAATCAGGCGTTGCTAAAAAAAAAATGGTAAAATCCTTTTTGTCTTTGATAATTGATTCGATTACAGGTCAGAATCTCATGTTCTCACTAGAAATTTCTAAAATTGGCAGGTTTATTTTTGAACTTATTACTTCACAATAAATAAAGAGTATAGTGTCTGAAATGTACTATTTTTCAGTGGTTGTGCAAAGTCACATACCAAGAAAACCACAGTTTTCTTAACAGTATCACATTTCAAAGTGTGTTGATAAGGTAGAATAAAGAGCTATACTCAAACAAACAAACAAAAAAAGGCATTAAAAGTGATAAGGAACATGTTTTTACAGCTCTTATCATACAGATCCCGTGACACTTTCTCCCTCCCAGGTAGCATACAATAACTAAACATAGAAACTATACATTTGGAAACTATACACCTCGAAAACCACTAGATGGCACTAAATACCCGACAATAGAGCCCGCTGTGCCGCAACCGTCTGTTCAGAGACTTCGATTCGCCTGAAGGAAGGACTGAAGGTGCTTGTGACATGGGTTTGAAATAGCCTTCTGTCATACTGATGCTCTAATTTACTCTTCTTTTTTTTTTTTCCTTTAAATCTTTCCTGATTCAGGTTAATGAAATTCAGCAGTTTCGAATTAATCAAACTTCTTCGTCAGAATGGATGATTATATAAATAATTTAGTATATGACACATATACAAGGCTAAACCTCCAACCTACATATAAACTAGGAGTAAAATTACTATAACTGAAAGGTACATCTCAGAAAGAGTAGTTTCTTCCCCCCCTGTCTAATAAAGAAGAAATTATTTCTGACCAAAAGTAACCATGACCCTCTGCAAGTTTTTGTTTGCTGAACCTTCTGATACAGCTTGGTATGATCAGTCCTCAACAACAATCCTTGTCCCGACTCTCATAGAAACGTTCAATCATTTGGGAGGATGATTTGGAAGGAAAAATCCGTATGATAGTAAAGGACAACGGGTTAGTTTCTCTCAAGGTCAATAGATGAGCTGTTACGAAGACAACCCTGGCAAGTGTTTTATGCCAGGTGTGTGAGAACGTTCCCATGGTGGAACACAACATGAAGGCCACAGTTCCTTTCCTATGACCCAGCACAAGAGTCCAAGAACAGAAAGAGCTCCGCATAAATTAAACAAAATGGTTTCACAAGGCAAAACAGATTTACTACCCTGACTATATCACATACATAAGTATGTCACAGTCTGGTATTTATGGATAGCCTCAGACAAACAGGAAGAGAAGCAAGTAGGCCTCCACTGCAGCTGTGCTTGGTTTTCACATCAGGCAAAGTAGCTATGGGAGACTGAAAAATACGGTATTAGGCTTCTTTTTCCTACCAGAAGTAATATGAACTCAGTTTAATTCTAAAGTGTTTACATGCTGCTGGTTTTCTGAAGAAAAATCTGATTCAGCTCATAAAGGGCAGGACTTCCTACCAAAAATATCCAATGAGAATGCTGATTCTTGCACTGGGAATTAAGATGTATTTTACTGAACATATAAAATGACAACATAATGACAATTCCAGCTTCCTAAGTCTCCAGTAGAAAAGAGGCAGATTAACTGTCTCCAAAACTGGCTGGTTTTATACACATTTCCCCCCGCTTCTCCCCCAGGAGATATGGTTGAGTGTTCAACTAGTCCTGTTGACTGAAAGAGAATCCCCTCTGATTTTTATTCCTGGGGGCTGTTTGGAGAAAGCTCAGAGGAAAAACTACCTGACTGTTTAAGCACTTTGCTGAATGGCTGGTGTTTAGCAGCTTCCCCTACAATCTGCAGCTTCAAATCTCATAAGCATCTTTTGGGTCAGCAGCAGAAAGCAACACAGCTGCAATCAAGTAGAAATTTCAAGCGCTCTGTGCACAAAGACTTTTCAAAACATGTATTCCAGTTGGATGAAAACAGTAGACGGAAATAAGAGATGGTTTACTCTGTTCTTTTTGAAGATTCATATGGCAGGTCTACTGTTTCCTTCATACCTCTTTAATGGGCTGACACCAAATTACTTCAAAGAGGTTGCCTTTATTGCTGCAACCAGTTCACAGTTCAGCTGGATCCCAGGCTTTACACTGGTGGCAGGAATAGATTACAGAGACAGAAGGTTCAGGATTTTGCCCCTCTCTCCCCATCAACAGATCTGTGCTCCAACCTGTTTTGTCTCTGTATTGCTGTTTTTCTTAAACATCTTTCTTCTCTTCAATAACAACTGGTTCCTCCACTGGTATTTAAACACTGAAATGTGGACGGAGGACCAGGACAGTGTTCTGGTGATATCTGAAAAGTGTGACATTTTGAAAACAAAATAAAACAAAAGTATAGACAAAGAATTACCACCTGTATCTCGACTGAAACACACAAGTAAAGAAATAAACCTTATCTGAGGTAAGTGTATTTGAAATGGGAACCTTTGTATTTCCTGATACAATAGCTTAGCAGCATCCATACCCCTTGTGGGACTGTGGCAGGAGCAGCTGTATGTTCTTCGCTTTGGCTCTTTAATATCTCCCTGCCTTTGGTTTATTTGCACAGCAGCAAAGCTTTAAAAGAAATGTGTTGCAGCTCCAGCATTAAGTGAAGGCTGAAATCCATTTTCTGTTTACTTTGACCTTTGTTTGGGAGTACCACATACATTTAGCCATACAAAAATTTTAACCTCCTTCCGAAGTAGCTTCTTAAAAAGATTTGTATTGCTGTTTTGAGACTTTTGGGTGGAGGGGGTATATAGGGGGGGGGATGTCTGTATGTTTTCCTGTCCCTTAATCTATTAATGAAACACTTGGGCACACTAAGTCAATATTGTCTTGAGACATTTGGGGACTCAGAGCCAGCTGCTTGTTGGCTGGATCAATATCAAAGGCAAATCTGGAGCAAGACAGACTTCGGAGGGCCGAAGGAAACTGTAGTATAAAAAGAACCAAATCTAGAGAAATGAGCCCGCAGAACTGCAGAGCTTTCTTTCAATTAGTCATGTTGAACCACTTAAGCATATTTTTTTCCTAACTCTACATACTTTAGTTTTTTGCCTTTCAACAGGACAGTGTAGCCAAATTAAATAGAAATTACCATACTTATTTAATGGCAATTAGGGTTTGTTTGCTGCATTGCATTTCTTTCAAATTAATTTACTATTGCTATATTGGTGAACAGTTAAACCATTTGATATGGTTGAATGTGCACATTAATATAATTTAAAGAGCATAATGATTACCCATTTTATTACTTCTGTATTGTAATGCTGAATTAATTTATGCCAGTTATAGTTGATTATTATGCTTATTAACATCAGTAAGTGCTCTTTAACAATCAGTTGAGATCTAACACTAACTGCCTTGTTAGAGCTAAATTAAATGCTGGAGACACTCTGCTCGCTCTGTTACCCTATCCAGTTTCACTGTAGTTTTCTTCGTTCTACCTAGTAACCACAGAAGCTGGATTAACTGCAGCAATTACATGCCTCATTAGCAATAAACAATACTAGCTGGCTGCTGGTGGTTATTGTGCCACAGGTGCACGTAGCCATTACAGCTGTCTCAGCAGACAGAGGGGGATACAGCAAAACCTCCTCTCTCTGGAGTGGCTAATCTCCAGTAAATAGAAGGTGTTTCAGCCTGCTAATGACGAGGCACGAGAGACAATGTTGATACGTGCCACAAAGCTGCAGAACGAGGCAAAATAAAAAAAATATGGCTGCTGCCTCTTTGCGACTAACTTAAGAGCCAGGATGTATACCCATTTTTTAATTTCTATTTTAAAAAACTGCAATGCCGACAGTTAATGTAAAATATGTAGAAACAATATTTTCAATGTTCTTGACTTTTGCCTGTGCTAAATAGCTTCATGTGAATAAATATGGCCACTTCAGATATCAGATCAATTTAACTGCTGATTAAATGCAAGTCTTTTTTAACTAGAAATGTCACGGGTGATATTAGAATTTTAAAAACATGCTGGAGCTTGCAAAAGTTGTCTCCATTTCAGGAAAGGTGTTGTGGTCCCTGCTCCAAATCCTTGTTTCTTTCATTTTTCTCACGGAGTTCTTTATGCGAAAGGTTTCTGAGACCTTGGTAAAGCCAAATCAGTAACCTGCTGCCTGCCCAGGACCCTGAAGCAAACAGTTCCCCTGCAACTGGAGAAAAAGTCTGGTGTCTGCAAAATGATACTGGATTATTTGCTAGTCCAAATACAAAATAAACTTTGACTGGAGATGGTGAATAAGGATATAGCATTTGGGGCAACTCTTGCCAGGTGTTTATAAAAGAGACCATTGGAGAAAATATTGTTATGTATTGTGTTTCATAGAGCTAGAATGAACCGGGTTTCATCAGGGCTTATATGTCATTGAAACTTCACATGGTGTTTGCATGTGTACTATTAAGTTTTTAAGCAGTCTCTTCACATATGTATCCCAGGTCTAATGGTCCACTTTATCTGTATCTGTATCTTTCAATGTCTGTCTGTATATCTTTAAACGGGCATAGAGACGTGTCGTTAGCATGAGATGCTGATAAGATATTGATGGCACCAGAGACAGAAATGGGCAAAGGTGCACTGAGCAGCGGAAGAGAAAGCAAAGTGTAACCACGTTATGATTCCAGCTAGATCTCATTTTGAAATGATGGGTGCAGGCCCTTTCTGAGCCTGGCTCAGCTAAATAAGCCCGTAAATGCACAACTTTCTTTTTTGTCAGTTAAAGAGGAAAAGCTGCAGATCTTTATGGCAAAGAGTAAACACTAGTGCAATGTCTGAAAGACAAGAGTAGTTTATTTGGTGGTATCCCCCCTTCCCAGCCTCCCTGTCTAGGATCACACACCCAGAGCACACCCCTGGGATGGCTGCAGAATGAATCCAGATACTCTTTTCCACTTCAGCCTGAAATCCAATAACTCCATGCACCAGTGTATTGCCAGAAGGTTAAGAAAAATGCACAAAAAGCAGCTGCAGGAAAGCAATCACCAGCTCCAAACTAGAGCAGAAGATGAGAGAGTCTAATTGCAGATCACTCTAGTTCCAAATAGAAAATTGCTTTATGAACTGCTGTCAAACTCCTAAGTAATAATGGCCACAGTATAATCAGGTTTGACAATGAGAGCAACATGTGCCAAAATTAATCATCATGCTAGACTGTGTAAAAGAGAATGGCCTAGAAGATCCAAAGAAATCTTACACTAATTAGGAGCAAGAATATAAATTGATCCCTGTATTTTGTGTGGAGGCAATTCCTGTGTGGGATAAGAGACCCCCAGAAACCATGTCTGACCTTGCAAAGAGGAAGATGTGAAAGGATTCGCTACTGTTCTTAATAGCAACGGTGTGCAGGGTGCCTGAGCCGGTGGGCAGAAATGCTTCAAAAGCTGGAAACATGGTTTGGTAAAAGACAGTAGAATAGAAGTTGAATTTTTACAAATAAAAGTGTAGAATAAAATAATCAGGCCAACAAAAATGGAAAAAAAAAATCATACCTATTAAATACAGAAGCTCAGTTTGACGAATCCTTTGACCCAGAAGTAGGGAATTGGATAACGAGGGGAGCAACTGAGGAAGAGGGGAGAAAATGTTTATGGAAAATACACCGACACCATGTTTTCATGACAGGATGTGGAGTTGGTTTTATTTAAGGTGATAAAGATGATGAAGAGGAAAAAACTCCTGTTTTCTGAATTTTGTTAGGAAGAAGTCATGGAAGGTTTGAGACTTAAAGTTTGGATGTACTGCTGTCTGCCACTACAAGCACAGAGGAACCCTTTCACTCCGTATGCAGCTTCCAGACTCAGACCTGTCAAAGCTGGCAGGTCCACAGGCAGTAGGTTTTATGTGTCTCATTTTTGGACCTATCATACACGCTCGGTAGATCTGCACGTACGTGACAAGCCTGCTGTATCACAGACAAGTCTGGACTGTGCAAAGCAGAACAGGTTTCCCCTTGGTGCGCAGTAGAGCTGCTCTTTATAGACACCATGGTCATTTGTCTGGGATTTTTGAACATCTGGTAGCCCGGGCTCCTAGCCATCTTGAAACCTAGCATCAAGACCCTGAAAGCTGGCAAGTGTGAAACATTTTTTCTTTTCTTCTGTGAAAGTTTTTCTCACAATTCTTTTAAAATACAGCACTCGTTGCTGGCCTCTGAACATCTGCTCTCAGCTGGAGCAGAGAGTGCACCAGACTGCTACTACTGGGCATATAATTGAGGTATATAATTCCCTTTTGGAGAAAGTGTGCTGGCAGCTGTTGCTTGGTAGCCTCCTGACTTGTGTGTTTACGTGCATCATATTCTCAGACTCCTTTATCCTCCAGTATTTGTCCAGGATTCAAAATATGACTTGGACCTGTCCTGGACCCAGTGTGATTAGATTCTGCAGTGCCCTTCCTGACGAGCTGCCCAGATTTCATTTTTAGCTGGCTAAATTTTACTGAATATCATGTATTTTCCAGTTGTTATGTGAACTCCAGATGTTTCAATGAAGATCAAAATCTTGTCTGACAGGCTGTTGCCACTGTATCTTGCCTTACTGGTTGCTTCTTGTTGTGTAATTTATTCCATTAATATATGATGAAGACATATAACTTAGCGGGTCACATCATCAGATTCATAGTGGTGCCAGTCCACTAAAGCCAGGCTGGTTTACCCCTCTTGTGTCTCAGCCTTCTCCTCTCACTCCATTCTTTTTGTTCCTTGTATTACAGCAGCGACTGCAGGCTTCAGCTGAGACAAGACTCTCAGTATGTTATGTATAATGGAATTGCATAAAAAAAGACCACTGCTCTTCCAGAAAGTTTGGATCCGTGTTCAGACAGCTTAAATCCCACAAAAGTCCTGATGTCCAATGATTTCAACTGTTGGTTTCTAAGTTATACTTGTCTTTACATAGACTCAGAAGCGGAAAGTGAGATACCCAGCACCCTCTGATAGGTCTGAGGCAGGGCACAGCATAGAAATAAGTTTCCTCCTTTTGAGTTTTAAGTCCCCTGCAGTGTTATTTGCGTCTCCACTTTAATGCAGGGATGTTAATATTTCCATATGAAAATCACATGATTTTCTTTACTCCTGTGTGGGGCAGTGTTTAATGATGTCTCCCTACCAGCTTGCAGGTTTGCTGCATTTCCAATGTCAACTCAAAAAAAAAAAAAACAACAAAAAAAGGGCTTTGAGCGGAGCCTGGCTGTTTAACGCTGTGCACTCCTCGTGCTCTCATACGCACACTGCAGGCCTTCCTGCAAGCTGCCTGACTGACAGGTTCCTGCAATCTTTGGAGACAGCCATGGAAAGAGAATGAGAGAGACATGTTCAGAAAGAGTTTCATTTAGTGTGTCAGAAANTCTCTCCCTCCGTGTAGCACCCTTATATTTCAATGCTAAGTGCTTTTTAAATTGCTCCGGGGGGTGACTTTATTTACATATTATAATGTGAAGTAATGAAGGGAAAGGGATGTTATGCAAAGCAATTGCCTCTCGTCCCCCTCTCCTGAGTGCAAGGGCCAAGCGCATTTCCTGCCATCTGTTTAACTCCATCTCCTGATGCTCATAATGAACCTGGCAGTGCCGGGCAGATGGAGATAACTGGCAGGCATAGCTGTTTACTTGTAACAGCAGCCCTAATTTGTTAGACTTGCCAGGCAAGTCCCCAGTGGTCAGATATTTCATAGTGATGGAGGGTTATTAAAAGAGCTCAGGTGAAGAAAGCTCTTCCCAGCATATGGGTCTGAGCTGAAGGCTGAGTTTTGCCACCGTGCCAGAAGAGCAGCAGATCTCGACACCGCTATTAGCTGACTTGGGGCCAGGCTCGCTGACCTCGTCTGGTGGAAATTCTCACTCGGTCCCACACTGACCTGGGCTTCGTTAGCTGTACCACCATCTGCCACAGATCATATTTATCTCAACTTAAGACCTCACTAAAGAACAAGAGGAGAAATGTGATTAGTTTTTTTTGTGTTGGCTACAAGGCTGTTTTTGCCTGGTAAAAGGCACATGGGCAGCTATTCCAGTGAAAAAGTCTTTATTAGAAAATAAAAGGATAACTGAGTAAAATGTGAATGTTGTGAGAACACTGTAGGGGCTTGCTGGGTTGTTTATCTTTCTACAGCATTCGTATTTTTTCTTTTCTCTCCCCCCCCCTTTGTTATGAAGTTAGACATGAGAAACTGAGAGAAATAAATATTTAGTGTCACTGAAGTTGGTTCATTAATAAAAAATTTAGAAAGGGGAGAGAGAGGAATAAAGATGTGAACCTTAAACTACTCAAATAAATGGGACTTAAAGGAACAATTATTTTTCTATTACAGGATTACTTGCCCCTTTTTAAAATTTGTCGATTGTATTACATCAGGGGCCAATTTTTCACAGTCTCATCAAATCCGTGGTAGAGTATCATTCAAATGAAAAAGAAGACAAAAAGCTTTTAGAGAAATAATTCCTGTTTTGTAGAAACGTCTGACTAATCTCTTATCTTCCAGACAATTGAGCATTTTAAAATTATATTTTGAGATATTATGTACAAGATGCAGATATTGTATAGAAGTGAAGGCCAAGTGTATATAGAGACGCCTTCAGTTTTTTTCTGGTTTAAAGCCTGTATTTCACTGTGCAAACTACGTAGATGCACATTTATTCATTCTGTCAACACATTTGGCATTCTAGTGGCCTCTTGGCACACAAACACTCCTCGTTGTTCCAGAATTACCAGTTTTTGAGGCTTGCTTGAAACAGGTAAGTTGAGGGGAAAAAACGTTGCAGCATTCACTTTAAAAAACATAGGAATGTATAATTTTGAAAATATAGCTATATCCTTCAGCCATGTGCTCATCACCAGCCTAACTCAGTATCCAGCAAATGCAATAGGCTGTGTCAGTAGTGGTTATTTGAATAAACTAATCAGCAAGTAACTCTGAATCCATGTGATAAAACATGAGCTTGAAAGAGTCATTTCATATGATGGTGGAGAGACAAAATTCATTATAGCTTTATTATGAATTATTGCTTAAGATGCAGCTTTACCCTTGCCTTCCTTCTTTTTCTCTTAGGTTGTCATATTTTTTCCTGTAATGTCACATTGCATGTGTAATGCCTATATACTTCATGCAGGCAGAACTTGGCTAATGTTTTGTTTAGGAAGGATGAGTTAATCTTGGACAGAATAGAGCAGTATATGTTTAATTGTGATTGGCTCGAAAACAAGCACGCGCCCAGGTAACAGGGATGATTTATTTATCTTTTTATGGAAAGCAAGTCTTTAAATTTTATGGCTGTCCTAGATCTGAAGGTTACTATTCATCTAATTTGAAATGTTCAAGCATCACACAGTTGAAATCCAGGTGTCATAGGCTGTGATCCTACTGACAGCTTTTTTATGAAGTATTTGAGAGGTATAGTGGTTTAAGTAACAGCAGTAAGGGACTCATTTCTTACCTTTATATCAAATAAGCTCCATAATATATCACCTTTAAAACACATGCCAAAATCTTTGCTAGAAGTAAAAATGCCCATAATTCCTAGTAAATTTAAGAATCACCTCCCCTTAGCTTCCACTGCCTGTCTACTTCAATCCATGCATGAACTTTCAGCTGTCAGCTTGTATTAATATCTTAGATTTCAGAAAGCAATGTGCAGAGTAAAGGAGAAAGATCATATAGAAAATATATTTATCTCTCTTCTTCTTTTTTTCTTTTTGTCCCAATATCTTGGCAAATTAGTTATTCTTTTGGGGAAATATAACATCACAGCAAGTTCATGCGCATTTCCATAATAAGTGAAAGAGGAGTTTCCATTTGGTGGAAGGATAAGCTAACTGTTTCTATTCTGCTAGACTGATCTTTTTGAAAAATCAAAGAAGCTTTTTACCCAGAAATAAAATCTTACACTTTAGGACATCAATATAACTCTTTTCTGTTATTGGAGGTTTTGGGGAAAGAAAAAAACACCCCCAAAACCAAAACTAAAAAACCCAAACCAAAAACAAACACACACCTCTCCCACCCCCCAGCCCCACGTCAGAATTTAAATTTGGGGTGTTAGGGTTTTGGCATCCCAGAAGCCATATATTTACCTAACATCTGATCTTTGCCATGCTGCCCTTCGTTACTTCTCAACATAGTATAGGGGAGAAACTCCTTGTTGATACTCCCAGCTACTAAGTCTGGGTCTCCTGAGCAAGTAAAACTCTGCTATTTTCTTCCCTTTCAATGTAAGGGTCCTTACGGTGCAAGGTGACTAAATAACAAGCTTCTAGTTAGTAGGTTATCACAGAAATCAGCCCCAGTGCACCCATTTTGCAGAAATACCAATCTAGCGAGGCTCCTTCCACCACTTCTCAAAGGAGATGGGAAGTTTTTAAGGTACTCTGTATACTGAAGCACAACACATTTTGGTCAGCTCTTGAGACCTGCTGGTCCTTCTATAAATGACTGCTTTTCTTCTAAAGCTGTAGACAACTTCTGAGCTTCTTATTCCACGCAATACACTACATCAACTGGAGGGTGAAATGGCTCTTAGTATTCATGCTTTTAATTAAACGGTTGTCTCTCTTAAGATGAAATCTCCATTAATTTTAAGTTTGCATTAAGATAAGAATATCATATGTCTTTAAATAACCAGAGGTTGCAATGGTGAGTGAAGAAAAGCCTTCAGAGCAAAGAATCTTCATGTTTCCAAAAGAGGAAAAAAAAAAAAGAATGTGAGTTTGGCATTAAGACCACTGCAGAATCATATGACTGAGTGCCTTCAAGTTACACAAGATTTTCCACTATGTTACCTCACAAGTCAGGCAGAGGACATTGCTGTATTAGACCTTCGGGTGTTATTCCAAGGTCAAGAATCTTTCTATGGCAAATATATAGCTAAGTATTACGGTAACAAGCATAGCAAAAATAATACAGGCAGTTTTGACAAATACGGAAAATATCTCTCACATTCTTAAGGAAACAAACAGTAGAAAAACTTGGCCAGTGTGGAACGTTTTCCCAGATGGGAAAGATTTCTAAATAGCTATCCTGTATTATTTTACATATAATATGCAGTGAATGCTACTTAAGAGAAACTGATTTTGCCAGTAATACTGGCTACAAATAGTTTTGTTTGATTTGTTGCTTTTTATTAGTTACTTCACCACTTAAAACAGTGGCCTTCAGGTGAGGACCCAGATCCAAGCAACGAGTTAGCTCTGCATCACCGATGAATGGGACTAACAGTAGTAGTAGACTAACTAAATTGTATCCAGTCCTGCAGTATGCTTAGTATCACTTGCCTATTTCTTTCTTACCTGTGGGAAATGTCAAAAGGAATACAAAGTATTGTTAGTCACAGATAATTATTTTCTTGTGAATGAACTTCCATGAATGTGATACTCTTAAAAACACATTCAGGATACTGCTAGCAAAATAGCTTGGTGCTTTTAGGATTGCTGGGTTACAGTTTCTGTCTGCACAGGTATTCAGGAAGACTAGCCAAAAGAAAGTATCTGCAAAAATTAATGTAGATAGGTGCAAACACACTGCGAAGAATTCAGCAGAAAATGTATGAATACTCTGAGCAGATTACTTAAGACTGAGTTGTCCAAAGGAAATGACCTATCATTCAAGGTGAAGTATATTATGAATGACTTCATTAATTTTTTTTGCAGGCTGGTCAGATTTATGTTCACATCTCTGTGTGTCAATTTTTCTTTCAATGCAATCATTTTTCTTCACTTCCAATTCCGATTTTGAAACAGTTCCATGTTAAATTTTATGTATCTTCAGTATACATATATATGTGCATATATATCTCAGCAAAATTATTAGTAAATATTCAGGACACTAAGTTAATACAGGAAGGTGGTTTTCTTTGTGAGTTGTTGATGTTGGCTTACACAGTACATATAAATCACCTCTCATGTAACTCAGCACAGTGTTATTAAGGTAACATGGTGAAACTAGATCATTAAACAGTAAATGCAAACAAATTGTCAAGGTCTGTAAGTGAAATCCGTAAATTAAGTAAGGTGTTTATAAAATAAAATATTTTAGTAACCCATTCATTTACAAATTTGTAGCAGTATTCAATTATTTTTGGTATCGCCATAAAATACATTGGTCCAGAAAACAAAAGGAGTGTACATTAAGTAGGGAGAAACTGTATTCATAGCCCAAAAGCTCCTACTCTATTTCATGCTTTTGGTGATGACGCTGAGGTGTGCACAATGTCACTTATAATGCTGTATGAACATGCTTCAGTATAATGTAGTTCTATTCAAACTCCTATTGAATATTGTTTGAGCATTCAATTAATATAGATAACAGGGATGTGGACACCACTATTTAAAAATATATTGTTTGACAGTATCTCCATAATTTGTCTATTTTTCTAAAAAGCAAAGGAAGTGTGTAGCGATTCTTATTAACTTTAAGACCTCTAAATATTTATTTGCAAACGCACTCACTTACGAAAATACTTTCTTCCAAAAACTTGCAAGAAGAATGTTTTCAGTAATTTCTCCATGGGTGTTCTTAATTCTCCACAAATTTTCATTCCTGTTACCACCCCCAGACCATTTGTCACATAGCATGGAAAGGGATAGCACACTTTCCAGACTTTAGTATTAAGTGACCAAAGAAAGAGGAAGCCAATATTTAAACATCTTTTATTTTCTTTTCCACGCTTTTGTTCTCTGTAGGAATTTGAACAATTGAATAGAACTGGACATATAATCTATAATAGCTTCCTCATTTCACTGACAGTTGTTTTCCAAAGTATTCCCAAAGGTCAATCAACTGTTCTGTAGGAACTTCTTCACTCCCACATATGTTGAAAAGGAAGGCAATAAATTCTGAATTATAACTTGAAAACTCAGGGGAAAAAAAGTCTATGTCCCTAATCATAGGTGGTCAACACAGAGTTCATGAAAATGGGGAACCAGAGGCCAGAGAAAGACAGAAAACCAAGGTAAATACTCCTTGAATAAATCAAGCTGGCCAGTCATATCTCAAAGTATATTGACATCTCCCTCTGACTTTGCAGTCTGGATACCAATTTGTTGATAGTGGTATCATGTATTCCTGGAAAGACATATTCACCTTACCTTGCAGATGTCCCTTCCCTTATAAGAACTGTAAGAAGACAGACTTTTAATTCACCTGCACCACAGCTGGTCTCAAGAAAACCACAATATCAATATATGAGATAGGCTCATGATTTAACTTATATATCTGAGGGAAAAAAATGCTATCCCATATTCATAAATCTTTTTATGATATGTGATAATACATGAATACACATATGGTATGGCGTTTGCATCCCAGGTCTGAGAAGTTCCTCCACAGTCTTTTCTATGTAATATTTTGTCTCTTTCCTTGGAGCTGAATACTGATGTGAACCAGAAGACTTTTTTTTATTGTCACCTTTTCCTGGCTAAGGTAGTCCACAAGTCTCTTAGTGTGCACAAAAGATGATCCATGAACAAGTTTCCAGCTTTTATTTTGGTTTTTATTCTTTATTTTCCAGTCACATATCCCAGTGATATATTTGGTAAAGCTGTTTTCCAATACAATACCATCAGTACCGGTAATGGAATACAATAAATTAATGCAACAGTGGCAAGCAGACTCAGGCAAGTAATTCTTTAAAGAAGTAGGCTGATCTTCAACTGCTTTCTTGCAATGCAGCCTCATTACTCAACCCTGGAGCTACCTGTGAGGTAATCCCAAGAGGTCCTAAGGTGCAGAATAGAAATATTCTTTTTAAGTAGAATTTATTGAGATCTGCTAAATTTAGGCTACTCTTATAAATGTAGTACAGCTCTAGGGTTGAATTAGTTTCAATCAATTTTATCTGTCTAAAATACAGGACTCCCGTGTTAGACAGTTGTTCAGGCTGCCTGCATAGTCAATGCAAAGGGTTTCCTCCCAGAAGATAATTCATTCTACCTATTTCAGTCATTTCTCTAAAGAGGTATAATTCAGACTTCAGAGATGTCTCTAACTCTCTGATGACTCTAGCACAGGCTGGACATTTTAATCAGTATAGTTAGGCCAATACCTAAACTCTGTAGTCAGGGCACCCTAAATTCCTACACCAAAACATCATCTGCCAGTTACACGGCAATTAATTTACTTTCCATTAATGTGAGATACACACTTTCTTTCTTCTTTAAGATTTCACCAGAGGATTATTCAGTGGGCAATACCCAGTGCAGACGGTTGTCATAACATGGTGAAATTACTACAGGTTTTGGAGGAAGGGACAATTACCCTTGGGAAAAGGTGCTTAAGAGACACAGAGAAATTTGGATTCTGTTGCACAGAGGATTACCCGTGCGCTGTTATCCTGAGCAATGTAAGTATGAACTGGGGCTTTTGAAAGCTTGCATGACAATAATGTCAAGGTTGGGTTTGGGGAATTGATTCAGACCCACAGTGGACAATACCGTCACAATATCTCAGTTGCTCTGGAGACTAAGAAAATTCCAATATTCAGAGATATCCTGAATGTTATAATGTTGATTATCTGTATCATAAAATGGAAAGAGTACTGTAATTTCCTTTGGCAGCATGGTTAACAAAGGAGGAGTAATCCCAAAGGAAGAGTGTTCTGTCCGACCATATGCATGAATAGGTGGCTGTCAAGTTTATACTTCATTGTCTTCGAGCTGGTATCACGCCAGCCCTCAGGCAGGCAGGAGGAAGATATATGTGGAAAGAGGTAGTCAAATTGCTTCCCTATGGCTGCTTTATAAACATACATATGTTAAACACATTTATTAGGGCAGTCATCAGCAGCAAGTGCAAGGGCCCTTCTTCTCCCTCATGAGGGATAGTTGTTGCTTACATAGGAGTGAGAAGTTGGAAGCTGGCCCAGAAATCTGGAAAGCATATTATGCTGGATTCCCCACGGAGGATCACTTTGCTGCCAACGTATCTTGCTCTGGGGTTTCGACACGCCATCAATCTGGAACCTGGCAGCCACCATTCCCCAGCTCACCTCGTCTCATGCAGCGAGCAGACACAGTGCAACTATTTGTCTCAGATTGCAGCCCGGCCACTCAAGGAAGGGAAGGGGGAGGGAGGGAAACAATAAGCCTTCGGCAGAGCTGCGGTCTTGCTTGCGCAGCTCCAGAGAGCTGCTCGTTGTAGCAAAACAGCCATTCGAATGACAAGCTCGCTGCTTTTCCTTGGACCACAAGCCACAGCAAGTTTTGCTGTTTGCACAACGATATGGCCCACAGTGAGGAGGAGGAGGAAGAGCCCAACTGGAGCTTTCAGACAAAGTGCTGTCATTTACTTTTCAACGTAAGCTGTACTTATAGTTTGAAGACTCCAGAGAATTTCAAAAATCTCCGTCGAATCTCAAATAACTTCTTCTCAGGAGTGCAGCTGTTTTTCAGTGAGCATTGTACTCCCTGTGGGAAGAGAGTTACTGATCTCCCCTCCTGGAGACCTTGACAAATGAGGAGGGAATATTAGAGATCCACATTACATTGACCAGGGACAGTAGATGCAGTCAGCACATTCCCAGCATGGTCAGCCCTGCCCACATTCACAAAGCGGTGGGAAGCTTACAGCCCTCCATGGAGGTCGGATTGGCTGTTCGGCCCTTGCTCCCCTCCTCCTTGCTATTTTTCCATGACATATTTCCTTGCGCATAAAAAAGACCATGAGGTAACCAAGAGAGCTAAAAGTCTAGCTCTAAATGCCAATGATTCTTGATTTTCCCCTTCTTCCTCGGCACTAGCTGATTATGCTCCTCATTTTAGTTGTGATTACTACTTCTGATTGACCCTCATGAGCCTAAAGCCCCTGGCAGTATAATTATTCATTCAGTGTAGAACTGCTATCCAGTCATTAGTACAGTTGCAAATGCCTGGTTTGGATTTAGTCCTAGCTACTTGAATATTAACGTGCATTGATATTTTTCTGTAGCTTAAGGCAAGTCATTACTGTTGTCCTCTGCTTGCAATAAACCTGTTCTGCCTCTCAGTTCGTACCACATGTAGATTTTGAGAATTACACACAAAACTAGGCACTAGCTGTGCAATGCAGTTATGAGACTGGCCAAAGTTTGTACTTTCAATTAATCTAAAACAAAGAATGGGGAATATTCCATTGGAGACCAAGCGTTGTTCCATCTAAGCAAAACCAAAATACTTTTATAGCTTTGTAGCCTGCTTAGATTTTTACACTTCTAGTTTCACACTATGAATTGGAGCATGAAGCTGGAGGCAAACTAATGCTGGAGGCTTAAGGCAAGGCGACACGCAGACAGAGCACAGTCCTCTGCCCGTTCTCCGAGACAGATGGGTGTGAGGTAGCTCCAGTTTGGAGCCCATCCAGTGGCATTAGCTCATGCTGTGATTGAGCTAATTAGTTCTACTGAAAGCTTGAATCTGACAGTGCCCAGCTGGGGAGGCATGGCCTGAGAAAGGTGAATCCAGCTCAAACCCCAAAGTCGTGCAGTAATTCAAATGGACCTTGTTTTTTTTCTATAAAATACAAAAACAGGGACCAGATCTGTAGTGGGGCATACTGATTTAAATCTGGTATCTGCTGGAATAAACAGACTGCTCCCTCAGGAGAACCTGACCTTATCTTTTCCTGTTTCCAAAAGAGAAAAAGGTAAATGAAAACAATAAATTCCTGATGTGTGACTGACTAAAGGCATAAAAAGGACTTTTTTTCACACACTTTGTTACTAGATATCACCAGTGAATTATCTAATTTTGATATATGTGTGGTCTGTATCCATAGGCTGTGTCTGACATTTTAAAATGGTTTCATTTTGTAACATATGCTCTGGACAGGAATCATCCCATGTAACATATGGCTTACGGGAACACAGGAACAGAATGGGTTTGCATGGGAATTCTGTAATAAAATCAGGAATTGCCTCCACCTCCCACACTGACTTCAGTATATAATAGGTAACTTGTTAGTTCTGCTTGTTAGTTAAGGCTAAAACAAATATGCCACACACAAAAAATAAAGTTATCTCCCTCCACTTGGACAGTTACTAATATATCTAGATATTTGTTTTACCTATTGTCACTCACAAATATGTGAAGTAAAAGGAATTTTGGAAATACAGAATCTTGCAGATCATTAAAGTCCCTTGGTTTCTGTCTTATTCTCTGCCTAAGTACCCACATGCATATGTAGGTATTTTATGGGTAGCAGAAGTGGAAAAAGAGAGCTTTTAAGTGAAATCTGAATTTGCTTTCTGTGTTTGCATCTGGAATTCATGTCTGAATTATAAAGATGTCTTTTTCTTTAACTGATGAGTTTCAGGTTTTGGTTCCAGGTGGGTAGTTTGGATAATTGAACTTATTTTTTAGGAAATTCACATGATCAATAAAAATGTCTAAAGAAAGAGAAGATGCAAAGAAGACCTTAGAAAGTAGTCTTGGCTGTATTTGGAAGTCTTAAAAAGCAGGTCAGTCTTTGGATTTGATAGAGACAACTTTGAATTAGAAAAGAAAGGTTTATAATGGAACTGGGTGACACCAGTGCAAGTTTAAAAGTAACAGTTATTCTTAATTTATTTCTTGTTCAGAACAAAATTACTTGTAATGAGATATGTGGGAATTTGAGTGTTCAGTTTTGGTTAAATTTCTGGCAGATAAAAAATATAAAATTTGAAGTTTAAATTTGCTGGATAAAAAGGCTTCTGTGGAGGACAAATTTTATCTTGGAACTAATATGTGAGTTGAGTCAAAAAAATCTTACATTTTGTATGTACCTGATAATATGCAGCAGTAATGAGTCTTCTGTTAAAGACAAATTTTATCTTCCCATATGATTCCAGAGGTAAAAATTAACCCTTCTAAAAGAACCAGATGCTTGAAAAGAAGCAAGTGCCCTTGAAATGTTCAGAAGCCACATCTTATTTCAGAGTAGAAGACTTTTTTTCTTTGAAACTTGAAGAAAGTAGTGAAGGCATTTTAAAGGTATAAGACTAGGCCCTTCATTGATGTGGTTTCTTGTAGTTTCACTAATTTCAGGTAATCTGCGCTAATTTACAATAGGAAATGTTATTTTCTATGATGTTTCAAATAATTTCTATGACATTGAACTTTAGAAGAGTCCACGGGTTCTTTTGGTCTTTAAAATAATTTGCCCTTAAACTTCAAAATGATTTTATGCCAGCAAGGCTTATAAAAAGCCTATTATTCATCTTTGGTGTAAGAATTTTTATGTCTAGTTTATTAAAGGAATCTTGAAATAAAATCTTAATTATAAATGACTTAATATTGGCATGTCTTTTTTTACAGCTTATAAAAAATCCTAAAGATAGTGTTAATAAGAAACAGCTGTAGAGTTGATTTCTTTTTCATACTTTTCTCATGCCATCCGGAAGCCTATTTTTCATTTTTTGGTGTATATATAGCATTCCCAGAATTGACAGGGAGTTGCTCTTGAGAGTGGTTCCCCAAGCATTTGCAAAAATTTTGGGGTCTGGATGGGAGGCACTTCCAGACACTAAATGAAGATCCAGGCTGTCCAGGTTGATTTCATGTAAGGTACGCACCCTGTGGTGTTCCGCTGAGGGTTGTATTTAATATACCAACTTACCTGCCACATGCACTTTTCTCGCCAAATCTGTTTATCTTGTTTTGGAGACTTCTTTTTCTGGAGACTTCTTTGGAGATGTCTTTGTTTGTTTTTTTTTAGTATTTTTCCTATACAGACATCAAAAAGCTCTTTCTGTCTCAGCATCTACCTCAGTTCTAGTGACAAGCTCAGAGACAAGAGAAGAGAGTGTCTCCCTCCAAGCCCCAAGGAGGCCCCCTTGCCTCTGTGACTTCAGCTTTACATTACAAATATGCTCAATAAGTTTCCAGTGCCCAAAACCTTGTTGTCCCTCTTTCCTTCCTAGTTGTTCCCTTCTCCGTCTCTTCCTGCCAGAGGAAATTAACAGTAACACAATTCCTGTTTTTTATATATTCCACTGCTTCAATTTTTCCCAAACTGACCAGGTTTTCTTATCCGAACTTCAAAACTGACACTGAATTTACACCTTCCTTTAACTTTGGTGACCTTGACACATGTTCTTCTTCCAAAAGTCTTACTGGATCGTTATATCCTTAACATAGTTTTCCCCAGTGTACCCGTCTATGGTTCTGCCTGTGTGAGCCCGGAATGCCTTAACCCCTCCCTCCACCTTCCACTACAAACTGCCGCTCAAGACTCTGCTCATGGACTCTTTCTTCCGCTACACACCTCCTTGGATTATTTTATACGCAAATTCAATTTCCATGTCTGCTGACAATCTGTAGAGATATGTCTCCTCCTCTTCAGTGTAAAGTCTCAAACTGTCTCTGATACCACATTGTAGCTATTTAACTATCAAATTGGGCACAGCTGGGCCAAAAAAGTCTTTCTCCAAACTCTCAGACTCATTTCTACTTGATATGCTAAACAGTAGTGAACTATCCTGCAAGTCTCTGGAGTCTTGGAAACTTGTTCTCAAGTAGATTTTCCACTACATCCTTTTACCAGGGTATGCTTAATTCTCAAATATTTGTTTCGTCACAAGTTCTCAAAGACAAAAGATTTCATGTCCTCGCTCACAATTAAAATTTTCACCCAGGCTCTCACTATCTCACTTCTCAGTTACCTTAGTGTTTTCCCTCGGATAGTCTCACATGGGCTCTGCCTCTGAGTACCAATCAGGGATGACTTTGCAATGATTATTCTGGTGTGCTGCTTTGGTCCTGCCACCCTTTCTTTTTGAACATGTACCAATTTCCCGTCCTGTTTTGCGTCAGCCATGAGCCATTTGTCCTCAAGTCCTCTCAAAATATCAGTATCCTGAAAATATTTTTCAAGCCTTAACCACAAAGACACTGTTCTGGCATTGCAGCTTTGTGCAAATTTTTTGAAACTTCTTCCAAATCATCTGGCCTACCTAATCATATTTGCTGTTTGAGTGTAACAGTCTCATGACTTACATAGCGGTTGTGTAAGCATCACTGAGGTCGCAAGCTGACAGATTTTTATTTTTTGTGGATACATTTTTCATAAGCACTCCTTCTGAAGCACCTATATCTCACAAAAAGAGAGAGAAAAAAAGCACCCGTGTTGACTGGCGCAGTTTACGTGCATTTCGTTCTGGAGCAGGAACACCAAGTTTCTTTTGAGGATAGGTTTACTCAATCAGATACAAATATGTCAGCATGCATTCAAATAGAGTAAACATTATAGTCATCTACAATTACAATTGATTATTTAACATATGTGGCATTTCCTCTCAAATTCTGTGTATGTAAAAAGGACTCAGCAGTTTATATCTGTGGTAAATCAAAGCTGATACGATACTACCCTGCATTTGACTCTTCCTAAGCACTTTACTGAAACACCTACATTTTGGCAACACTTACATTTGACTTTTTCTTCGATGAAAGGAGAAAGGTAGGTGCCTGTACAGAGAGACTCAGTCACCTCCCTTTTCACCCATGGACACAGGGATTTTGGAAGGTTCCATCCCTGATTTTCCTGATTTAGGTAAGTGCCTACAATTAGGTGAATAAGCTTGGATCTTACAGATTTCAGTGAAACTGATATCAAACATTATTTTCCTTTGCTTTTTGTGAAACAAATAAAATATTTTCTAAACAACTTAAGCCATATCCAGATCTACTATTTTGTTTTTCTTACACAGAAGCCACTGCATACAGGACTCTGCAGCGTGTCGCCTGAGTTTTAATCCAAAGTGATTCAGCATGTACCTAGTGCTGCTTTTCCATAATATTATGTTCACTCTGGGTTTGTGAATATCTGCATCTGTATAGCATTTTGTCTCTCTTTCTCTCTTTGTATAAAACCATGGTAGCACTTTTTGCCTAGAAATTTTGGCTTTAGCTAAAGTCAAATTTTTATGATAGTCTAAACCTTGCAACATTCAGTTAACTGTGTAATTTATTATTGTGAGTTTGGATGAAAAAAACTTGGAAAATAGCCTTTCGTTCTTAAAGAATGAACAACAGTGTTCATATTTAGGAGTCTCCTAGCCTTGATAATTGATATAACTTCAGTTGTCAGAGAGTCAGACATTAAGAGAATACCTGGAAAAAAAGACACCAAAACTAATTATTTTCTCCCCTCTTCATCCCAAAATCGAAATTTATTTCTGTTTTTCATATTGCACATGCCTGTATACATGTATTTTAAATGCCATTTTGGCAAATGTAAGTTGTTGCCGTCTTTTAATTTTCCACAATATTTATGGTGTTAGACTAGGGATAAATTAATTATAAAAGATGTATCAGCAATCTTTTTCAGAAGGAGGGATTTTTTTTCCTATGCATATATCTCCTTTTTTTTTTGTTTTTTAACTGTGCCTCTGCATTTTCAGTCATGACTAAAAGTGCTGAATTACCCCAAGAGAAGAGAGCTTGCTTTGCAGTCATGACTAGAAGTGCTGAATTATCCCAGGAGAAGAAAGCTCACTTTTGTCAGGATTCCAGTCCAATTTTGCAGACACGAAAGGAGATAATCACTCAAATGTGCATGTGTGCTTACTGGAACTGAGTCCAAACTCTGAACCTTTTGAGGTTTGCCCATCTGTATTACGGGCCTTATTAGTTAAAATTGCACATAGCAGCTTGAGAAAGCATTTTAATGTCCTCTGGCTAGGACTAGCTCAGTTAGCACACACTCGGGTGACTAAGTAGTTACTGAAGTTGCAGGACTGCTAACCTTAGTGATTTTTTCATCAGGCATCCAGTTTTTCCAGTAAACACTCCCCTTTCTTTTTTTTTTTTTTTTTTAATAGTTCTCTGCCTCATATGGCCATGAATGCAAAACCAGGACTGTTGTTATTATAGGAAATGTGTGTTCCAAACAATATAAATCTCTTAAATTGTGTTTCTGCACTCTGCTTTCCTAATAATTAGTCATGCTTACAGTTCAGTAAAGGCCACTTCAGTCAGCCAGTAAGACTACAACACTAAGTTTCCTGGCAACAGTGGACTAGATGGTAAATCACCATTAGGGTGAAATTTGGACCAGCACGTAAGACCAATTGTAAGACTAAAATATCTTTAGTTTTGGAACTGTAAGAAATAAAATAAAGAATGTTTACTAGTACATGTTTTTGGAGCCTTTACACTGATAGTAATATTCATTTGAAACCAGCTTTCGTTACCCAGGACAAGGATGAATACAATTATTTTTTTTTAATTTAGAATTTTATTCACAGTGTGATAACTCACGTGCTTACCGAGCAACAGAAGAAAGATTACCCTGACCTGGGCAGGGGAACATAAACCTCTGCAAAGTTTGTGAGTCACAGAACTAGGAGACCAGCTATGGAGATTATTAATCCTTTTTTGGTTTACATTAATCCCTAAGGCTGTACAGACACCCAGTAAAGTCAAATTCCTGCCCTGATGGCAGGCATCCTGTTACGCTTCTGCACTTCTAGATATAGGAATCAAGATCCAAGAAGGCCTTGCTTTGAAAATATTTCCTCTGAGCAATTTTCATCCAGTGGAAAATAATTCTGGCCCCATCTCTTGGCAGTAGAACATCCCATATGTTGATTACTCCTTTCCAGACTTTAGGGCCTGCCAAATCATTGCCAACCCCAAATTTACCTCTTAGAACTCTTAATACATCCACCCAGAACTGCAGCTTCTAAATTTTCACTCTTGTACCTGGTCAAGTAGGAGAGGTTGCGTTGGTTTTGTTTCTGACTAGAGAACCACATTTTTAAAACCAATGTAAATAATTCTGACTCGAAGGATTAATTGAGCATCCTGCATCTTTCAGAGCATAGGGCTATGTGTAGCACTATAAAATTTCTGCCAGGTACAAAATAGGTCATTTAATGAGGCAGCATCTCAAGGTTCCTGTAGCGTCACATTCTGTGACATATTGGGATTTTGCCAAAATATTTGAGAACGTTCTGCCTTTGTATGTTTGGGATGATCTGTTAGCACAAAACTATTTGCAGGTTAGTCTTTGGGTGACAACAGAAGATCATTATTGCAACACTTCAAATTGACCAAATTGACCAAAACCAATCTTTGGTTTAGCCTGCGCTTCCAGAGGTCCCTCCGAGCTGGACAGTTTTCCTTAGAAGTAGGGGAAAAAAGTCTAAAGTATTTATACCAAACAAATAGGTATATTTTTCTCTGACAATGGGAAGACTTGCTATTTCTAGCACAAAGGAGATAATAATAAACACTGACTGTGCAGGTGAACAACGGCATTTGCCAAAATCAAAGAACAACGGTAGTCCTTCTCTGTGTAATAAGGAGACTGAAAATCTAATAGAAAGTTTCCCGTCTGCCCAAAACCACTCTTCCAAATGTGTTAGTCATGGTTCAGAGATCATCTTCACCTTCAATTAAAGAAACAAACACACTAATGCTGTACTATATATTTCCAATGAATTGCACTATTTTTCTTCTCTGATATATATTACTGATTTACACTCATGAGTTGTTTAAGATAAAGCAATTCTATCTTTGATAAGACTTCCACATCATCTTAAAAAATTGATTGTTCTGAATTATATTTTTACTTTGTAATTCTGCTACTACAAACCAGTGATTTTTGTTGGTTTTGTCTCTTTTTGAGTTGGGGGTTTTTTTTGAGGGTGGGGTAGAGTGGAGTGATAGTGCATGACAGTATGAGAAGAATTAGTGTTTTGTGTGTGCATTTTTTTCTTGAAAAAATGGTAAATTATATGTACTTTGCCTACTTTATTCAAAATTATGTAAAGTTAATTTAGAAATGTAAGAATGAGTACTTTCTACTTTTTATCTATTTTTTTTAAATAAAGGTTACAATACTGAAACACTTGAAAACTAAGAATAAGACAATAAAATTGTACGATGGTTTTAAAAATACATTGGTTAAAATGAATATGAATTATATTCCATTCCTCTTTTTGGTTGGGTTTTTCGGTCTTAGAGATAAATTTACTTTATATTCACAAACAATTTACATTTGCATGATGTCTAAAACATAATATATTTTTGTTTAAAAAAAGTGAGGAGTATCATGAAGTTACACAGTTCCAAGAAATGATTGTTTAAGAGAAGCACTATAAACGCATGACAAAACCAGAAGAGTTAGCAGCAATACATACAAGTTCGCTTAATAAATCAGCTAAGCACCTCATTGCTAAAAACAGCAGAAAACTTCTGTCTTTTCCTTGCACATAACTCAGAAGGCTTAGAATAAATTAGAACTGATTTTATACACGACTTATCATTTAACACTGAAAGGCAGCCACCAAGGATTCTGTATTGAGAGTCAGAAAATATTCAGACAGGGAGGTTTTTGACCTTTATTCAAGTAAATGAAAAAGAAAACTATTCTTTTATAGCTGTAAAATTTTCAATGGAAGACTAAAATCATCATTTGGTTTTCAATATTTAAACAGTAAATTTTTGAAACAGTAGATGTTTATGCAAAGAACCTTTTTCAGTTCAAGAGGAACATTAACTTCTAGGGGAACTGTTAAAGAAGATAAGAATGTACCAAATGCCTGCTCTCAAGCCTGCTTTGAGATCTATGTGGGCACAGTTTCTATACCATAGTGAAAGAGTTTGGCCTATATTTTTTAATGTATGCAAATGATAGTGGGAGAGTCAACATACTATTTGGCAAGTTTCCCATGGACATGGAAACAACTGAGGCAGAGGCTTTCAAGATAATTTTCAGTACGAAACAGTAAAATCAAGCTGGTCTGCTGACTTACACTCATTTTTACTGCAGCAATAAAGTTACACAACGTGTTCCTGTTGAGGAATCGAGCACTGTCTGGGTTCTTGTGCTGTCTTGTAAAAAATGATGAAGACAGAAAAGCTTTCTTCTGAGATGTGGCTGACTACAATGGTGCATCTACACTGTATGTGAGATGGGTAATGCCACAAAGGTAGAAACTAAAGGATAGCCTTGTCAGTTAGTGCTGTTGCATTTTTAATACGTCGGTAGCCACAGACTCCAGAAAAATAAGCTAAGGTGCACGTACAACCCCATTTTTTAATGATTTCTCTATCTGTTGTAGTAGATATTTCAAGCTGCTACAACACTTCAAGGTACTACAGAAAAGTTTAAACCACAGTTCAGTTCAAGTTCTGCAATTGCTTTAACACACCTCTCGAAGGAAGACCACGAGGCCAATGCAGTCAGTGTGGTTGGCTCCTCACAGCGCGAGTAGAGAATTTTAAGTCTGGAGTAAACAGGACAGAGTAAAAATGTAGGTGCCCCCAGATCCTCCCACCACTGGGGCTGCTTTGGCCAATGCACGTGGTTCGAGGGCTTATTTTGGGGCATGGCTGTGGTGACCCAGAGGGTGCAGGTCCACCTCTGCTTTCCAGCTGTGTAAGCTGAAAACTGGATCCTCTCTACAAACTCCTTTATTCTGCCAGTTTGAGGGGTGGAGGGAAATAATAACAGACAAATGGAGAGAGGGCCGGGTGTCCTTTCTAGGTGCAAGCTGCTGCTAGCAGCGCGCTAAATGCCTGGGGTGGGGGGAGGGGAGGGAAAATAAAAGAGAGAAAAGAACACGTAAGTGAAAACAAACAGGGAGGNGAGGGGAAAAAAAATGTTTATTCCCCCCCCCCCTTAATCCTGGATTACACACAAAGGACTAATTCCCCGTCAGTTTGTTTTAATTTCTTTGCAGAAACGGGGGGTGCTCGGCCGGGGGCCGCCCCCTCCACCCGCCGCCGCCGCGCGGTGTCGCTCCCGCGCCGCCGCCCCAGACAAAGTCACGGACATCGTGCGGGTGTCCTCCGGCAGAGGCTGAGGGGAATGTCCAACGTGAGCGGGACAGCTGCCCTTCTCAGCCCTGACCCCGCCGCTCTCTTCTTTCATCGGTACTTCACAGGCAACAGCACAGCGCAGTCAGGCTTCCTATCTACAGGTACAGCCGTTAAACATTCATAAAAGCTCTGCTTATTTGACAGGACTTGGTGGTGCAGCAAGTTAACGTGTCGCGCTGTAGGCGATAGCCAAGCGGAGGGCAGGCCCGACGGCACGTGGCACGGCTGTGTGTGCCTAAACTGTTGCTGGGAGCCTCCTCTTAGGTTCACATGATAACATAAGAGGGGAAAAAATAAATATCTGTTATGATAGAATGGCTGGGTGGAAAAGCAAGCAAATTTACCACACACTTGGACGTTTCGCTGGTACCAAAATCCGACGTACAGAAACCTACACTTTTTTTCTTTTTCTTTTTTTTTTTTTTTCCATCTGAAATAATTGCATGAACTCCTGTACCTAAGGTGTCTTAACCATCCTTACTTACCTTGTGGAAATGGTCCTGTCACAAGAGTTGTTTAACCTAAACCTCTTAGCACTTTGCGAAAACAGTAAGAAGAGCTAGCCAGGTGCAGATAATCATTTGTCCAAAGCAGTCGTGATTCTCTAGGACTTACCTCCACGCACCAAAGCAGCTCCACATTGCTCAGAGAGTCATTTAGCTTGGACTTGCTCACCTGCTCTTCATCTAAACATCTGGTCTGTTGTCAGGGAATGCCAAAATTTCAAGCACGTGAACAACAAATCTTGCAAAGTGACTACTTTTTTTTGTACTGATATAAAATACTATGTGATTGGAGTCCTAAAATTTTAATGAACATCACGCACCTTCAAGCAGCTCCAGGGAAACTGGCACATGCCATCCCAAGCAGAGCCATTCAGACAATTAATGCCTGTCTGGACATTCCGGGGGATGTATAAGGAGCTCCTCTGTGGAGATTAGCAAAGGAAGCTGCAACCTCCTGGTCTTTGATCCAGCTACTGTGACTTTCTCCATATTTTCTAAAAGTCTGTTTATAAGCCAAGTCAAGCTGTAATGCTGGAGTGAGTTCCAAATTAGATGAATTAAGCTCTCCTGTTCATAGTAACATCCTCCCTGAAAATCCATTAAAAGAAGTTGTGCCTGTTCTGAAGACTACGGTACATCCTGCATTTGTTCAGAAATGAGACTGACATCACTCCTGATCTTTAGAAAAAGGGTCACAAATACTGAGGTATCTAATAGGATTATAGCAGTCAATCATATGGCTTTACCAAGATAATTAGACCCTAGGTCTTATAAGCAGCATCCTTATATCTTTAACCTAAAAGTTTTTCAACCACAGTACATTCACATTGGAAGTAGCTTCTTTGTATGTTACAGGAAATAATGAGTTAATTCTCCAACGCTATGAAAAAATGCTCGTGCTTTCATAGAAAGTTTTCTGAGAGGGTCTGTAGTATAAAAATGAAATATTCATTATTATTAACTAACCATTTTGGCTGAGTCTTGTCTCTGGTGTTGACTCCAGACCTGTCCATGTTTATTAAATTCAATGGATTTAATATTTTGGTCTCATCTGAGACTTCTTATTTCTCTTCATGATGGTATCCTTTCACTTCCATTCCATACCTACATTACTCCACCAGGTCTGCTCACCACATCTACTTTGGATGTTTTTTTTCAAATATTTTATAAATCTATATTAAATATTTTGCATTATAGTTTCCTGTTAAGGTTCCCTTTCTTTACTAAAACAAGTATTGCATTAGAGCTAATATATTCACTTTAATTCACTTTACAGCAATTCCTGACAGTACACTCTTTAATTTAGTGTCTGTTTGCTGTACCAAGCATCAAACTCCAGACTAATCCAAACTGAAAAACTGGAATTCATCGGTTCTTTTGTTCATATATCATTTGGTATCATTTCAAAATGACTTCTCACACTTCAGATCCTTGAAACTCATCCTATTTCTCTCAACAGATTCACAAAAATTAGCAAATCACAATGACGTTTACTCAAGTTTTGAATTTATAAGGAAATCTAAAATTTATAAGGAAATCTAAAACCAGAAGAGTCATGGGGGGTTTCTTGTTTCACTAGGAATGCTTTACATAGTTACAGTGGTAAAAAGTTAATGAATAAAGTCTACCAGTGATGTGTCATTCCTCACGGTGACTCAGAGTCTGAGAAGTCATGAGAAGGCTTCTGAATAGATGACCTACTGCATTTTGGACACTATATATGAAACTGGCTCCATCTTTATAAAGCTAAGTGATGTCATGTATCTGCAGAGATGCAGAACACCAGCCTCATCGTGGTCCCTGAACTTCTGCTTGCCCACGTTTCTCACTGGTTCCGTATAGCACAGGCAACACACAGAGGGTCCTCTGCAGTCCATCTGTTTGGGTCTTCTCTCCACCTCTTACTGACGTTTTACAGCAGGCTTGCAGTCTTGGTCTGAGGATATAGGAATACTTGCCCCTGAACATTGCATTTGAGAAACTGTCCATAAAAATGGCACAGGAATCAATTGCAATCTTCTAGAAAAATAATTCAAAGTATTGGAAAATGATGGCTTCAGTCTTTAAATACAATCAAGCTCATGAACTGTTATGCTCCCAGTGACATTACAGGAAAATCTTTACATAGAAAATGTGGATGCAATTGTTTTAAAGGAACATTTATTATTAGGCCAGAGGAAGGAGAAAAAAAAATCAAGGGCTCCTTTCTTAAGTGACAAGTGAATTCATAGCTAAGCATCTGCTCAGAGAGGAAAGCACTGAGGTCAGATCTTGGCCTTGGTTTTAAAGTGGGCCCAGGGAGCTATATATCTCCTTTACAAGCAGTAAAAATGTGTCTAGTGACAATATCTTCTGCCTCGTTTCTATTTTTTTCTTCAAAATAGAAGGCTTTCAGCTGTTTTATATTAGAACCAGGATGAGGCTTAGGTCAGTCGGAAAAACCCCTCTGAGAATGATAGAGGGCTTGGCAGTTAAACATCCCCAAATCTACATACTGTGCCCAAATAAAAGAGGAGGGGGGAAGAAATAAATGCCATTTTTCTACCAATACTGCTTTCTTGTTGCTTTCCTATTAAAAATAAGACTAAAAATAAAATGATTCCTTGGTCATGCAAGTCAACTTTACTCTACAAAATGCTTCTGTAGTTAGAAATAAATTAGAACTCCTTATTTTAATGAGTTGGACTATTTGCTTTGTAAATGGAGAGAAGATACTCCAGGAACAGGAACATTCAGCAAACGATTGCATATTCGGACGACCTGACAGCAGACTTCTATTCTGTGTGGGAATATACATTTGGAAAGAGATACTGGAATCACTGGATGGCCGGAGTTGTTTTGGCTAGTGGATGGTCTGCCTCAGCTTCTCAGCTGCTGTAAATCAATGTTGCTCCACGACACCGATTTGCATCAGCTGTGCAACTGGCCCAATACCTCTCACATGAACGTGTGTTAACTCGCCAGTGAATATGTTGGTTGCAGTAACGATATTCCTGGCAGGCAGATCAGCACACTGATAGAGCTGTGACCTGGAGAGGGAGATGATGTCTGTCATCCTGTCAAGAGTAAACAAGCCATAGTGGAAATGAAAAACAGAAACCAAGGCCTGAGGTCAGGCAACAAATTTGTCTAGTAAAACTTCCTGAGGCCTAATATGCTAAAGAATTTGGAGCTAAATTTGGAATACAGCACTTTGCTAGAGGCATGAAAATCTTTGTCTGTTCACTGTTTTATTGGCATGCAAATGTGTTTCAATTACTTTAATGTAAATATAGCAAAAGCGTAGAGGGTTTATTGATAGAATTCCAGACAATTGGTTTAGTTGTCTGTGCTGTTTTTAGTAGCTTTGCTACTTACCTGATTTTTTTTCTTTTGCTGGGTGTTTTTCCCTCTCTTTTTTTTTACTATGAAAATCAAAATACCGTTCTGGAGAAACACTAGCTGCAACATGGTTTGCTAAAGAGGGCATGGTTCTGAATTTTTCCATTTTTACCTTCGCAGGTACTTCCAGCGAAGAAAAGACTTCTTCATGTTTGATGAAACTCTAATATCATAAAACCAGTTTTGCAACATGTCATACAGGAATGCATGCTTTTTTTGGCAATGGAGATCAAAAGCCCAATAATACTTACCCACTTTCAGGTTTCACTACAAGCTCAGCCAATCCTTCTCTGAAAGCCCCTAAACTTTGAAGATTTGGCTAGTGTTTGAACAAGACTGAACCCAGCTCTGAGGGGAAAGAGGCTAATTTTTTTGCATTTCACAGTGACTGGAATTTTGGTGGTGACAGTGAAAGAGAACGAAACATTTTGTCTGAATTTTGCTCTGAAGTTTTGAATTTTCTTGGATAAAGGACTTGAAACTGAAGAAAATATATTTAGTATTCTCCTTTCAAAGGACTGCATGGAGAAGACACCTAAGCAGAGCCCTGGCGTGATAAGAACAACTATCCTCCGGGCACCAGAGGTCTGTGGATGAGGAAGGGAAGCCATTGCAGAAGTGCTTTCCACTAGCTATTTGGATGAGGTAGACCATGGGAAATCTAGAGACAACTGTTCCCATGTCAAGCTATACCAGCATCAGCCTTCCACAAGAACATGTTTATCACAAGCTCATAGGTACACATCTGTCCAGACTAGGCTAAAGGTGTTAGGCCCCCAGGCTCCAACCTGGTTACCTGTTATGTGCGTGCTTATCCCCATCCCTTTCCAGCAATGTATATGGTAAAAACCTGATTACATGCTCTAAAATGACCCCAAAAGACATACCGAAGTCACTTGCTGGTGCAGACAAGAACATATAATTGCATGGGACTGTACTACCATTCTGGTAACTTTTTCATTAAAAAAAATTGCCCTTGTTATAATAATATGCATGCAATTCTCTCTTTAATCCACTTTTCCTCCTGTATTTTTAACACTGCATAATAACAAACCAAAACCAGTGCAGACTTTAAAGCAGAGAGGTAGTATCTCTTTGTGAGCAAGTTTTCTGATGGAGCTTACTAAAGCTTCCTAAACCATAGGAGGTATCTAAGTATGCTATCACCCTTTAGAAGACTAAGTGTTGGGGAGCTGCGAAACGAAATGATACTTTTGAAAACCTTTCATTCTCTGTTAAACTCAGCAATGTGGCACTACCCAAGAATTTTCTACATGCCATTGATTGATTTATTTTGAAGGGTGATTAATCAATCTACCTTACTAATGTCGGTGCGGAACTATTGGACTTCACATTTTTAAAAAGAATTTAGATCTCTGAAAACATTTGTTTGGTACCCGAGCTCATGTAACCTTATTGCCCATAATTAAGTGCATTTTACAGTGATATTCTGTCATTTCATATTAAAAAAATGAAAAAATGTCATTAATAGCTTGAGTACCTATCACAAACAAATTACCAAAAAATTTATTTCAGCAGGTTTTTTTAAATTCTACACTGCTGTTAAAGTCTGATCCTGCTACAAAAAAAAAAAAAAAAAAAAAAATTTTTGCTAGCTAGGTTTTAAAAACACTACTTTGGATTCAAAATTAGTCATTAAAAGTCTTAAGCTTTTCTTCATATTCTTATAATAGGAGAGATTGGTATCATATTAGGTACATCACAAAACAGTGCAGCTCTGTCTGAGGCCTTGGCAAGGAATGGTTGATCCCATCTGAAAATTTTATTTGCACATAACAGGTAACGGAGTTTGCAAGTATGATCACTTGAACCTAATAATAGAAAACATTTGCAAGTCAAAACACAATTATCTGCAAAACTTGAAAAGTGTTCACAGGCTTTTTTGTCCTTTCGTTTATTGGCATTACAATGTAAAATGCTGTTTCTCACAGATAAAAAATGACATGTCTGGTAACTCTGTGTAAGAAATTCTTAAAAGCTGAAGTATTCTTAGCTGGAAAATAAATAAGTATAGTAAAAATTGATATTAATTGTAACTACATCTAAAGGGCCATTTTGCTTACATCAGCTGGACAAAAATATGGCTGCAATGAAGAATATTTCTCCTCGGTAGGAAGCATTTTGCATAGTTTGTTGGTTTTAATAATTTCCTAGTTTTAAGATAGAAAAGTGAAGAATCAGTCAAAACCAATTTAGATTTAAAGCTATTTTGCTATTCTGCCATATTTTCCTTTACAACATCTACATTCTCAACACAAACTGCATGTGGCACAGAAAGTGAAATCATTAGCAGATCTGACACATTGTCAGTGCTCGTGATGTTATGCTAAAAATTACCAAATATGGAAACTTTTAAAGCATCTTGCCTCATGCTTAACTGAATATGGCAAAATTCAAGATGCTCATTGATCAATTTTAAGCAAAGATAATACTCTTTACATGGCAAAATAAAAAGAATCACATGAAAAAAGGTCTCACTGTCATTAAATCTAATGTGAATAATAATTTCCTTCCGGGCACTGACATTCTCAAAAGGTCCGTTGTTGTTTCTTAAGGTGACCTGAAAGTATTTGTCATGGCTTTTTCTATGGGACTTAAAACAATAACTTCAGAGAGAGATCGAATGAGAGGCCTGGTCAAGAAAGCTGTTTTACTTGAAAAATACAAGACGTTTCTTTTTAGTTTGAAGAAAATCAAAATTACACCTCCGTGTAACAAAAATGTTTCCAAATGGAAAACCAAAATCTACATAAATTGTCAAAAAAAACAACCCCAAAAGCTGCCATGTTTATTTCACTATTGGTATAGAGTATAAATTAAGGCCTCAGAAGAAGAGGGAAAGTGCATCTTTCAATTCGGCAGCCTTGGCATCAGAAGAAAGTGCTATATTGTTCTTCACACAAACCGTCCCCATTAGAGCTCAAGATGTTCTTTTCCTTTTAATCCTCATTTGTACCCCTTAGCCATTTGTTTAGAGTTAAATTAACTGCAATTTGGAAAATGTGGATGAAAGGTAGTGCATTGAGTAGATATCACATGTTTCCTGAATAGTGCCTGTTCTGCCTCTTTCACAGCCATTCATTGTGCCTGAAAGGGTGTAGTGTGTGAATTGTTGGACTGTCACTCTGCAGTGAAGTCTAGTAGCCAGTATTACCATGGAAACAGCAGGAAAAAGACAATTAACAAAATGGTTCTGATTTTCCTTATTTCTTGGGGGAAGGGGTGTTCATTAGTGATTTTTTTGTTTTCTTTTGTTGTTTTCTGAGAAGAAACACAGGGGAAGGGGAGGAATCTTCTTGTTAAATTAGATATTGTCATCACTGCAGGCCTAGTAATACAACAGAAATGTGTGTTTGTGTAATAAAATGTGAGTTTTTAAGTGTTGTCTAGTCTTATTCCTTTCTTTCCCATCACAGAAAAGAAGTCTCAAAATATTCTTAGGTGAGCGACTGTTAATGAGCAGAGCCTGTGAGTTTAACCCTCACACATTCATTGGACTTTTAATTAGTCCCTCTCAGAATCACTCCTATGACAGAAACACAATATAGGCCTGAGAGGAGTTTAAACCAAAAGGGGGCTCTCTTTAGATTTTTAGCATTAGTTTAAAATCAAATAAGTTGGAGGAAATTGCCGAGGGTTGCTGTAAAAGGCAGATTTTTGTGCCTGAAGGACATTCCAAAGCATTGGTCTAACTATAATTTCAAGGCAGCCAAGTTCACATTCTGCATCCAGAAGCATGCAAAACAAAGGGGAGAAACTTGGGCCATTAAACGCACCTCTGCCTTTAAAATTGTTATTTCTGAATAACAGCATTACTAACCTTCACACATTGTAATTAAAGGAAAAAAAAAATGATGCAAATTCTATGCTAAAGTTTTATGTCAAGCTTTCCCAAAAGACTGGACTCCAGGCTGTGTTCGTGTCGCATGGATCTAGGGATTTCAGAAACAAAAAGAACTCTCCTCCTGCTTTACACAGAGGCAGTCGAGATCAGTACGAGGCTCATTTTCATTTATTGATCCACAGTAGGAGCAATACACATGGCAGGAAAACTGATGGAGAGCATTGTGATTAGACAAGCCCTACTTTTTTATGCTCGCTTAGGTGTATGACAACATAACTTTCTATACTACTGGTAGGTTTCACCAGTGATACACTAAAAAAAGACACACAGTAGTCTACAGTATGTGCCAAAAACACCCTGGTAAATGTATGTTGCAATATATCAAGTGTGTTATTGGAATAGAGGTGTCCTGTATCGCGTATTTGAATCACACATATGTGTCTGGGAACAAGGGCTTTCCTGGATCTCTAGACTCCACTGAAGTGCAACTAATAAACAATAAGAATAGCTTCTTCTTTTTTTTTTTTTAAAGGGAGAAATCCCTATGAAGTCATATATTTGCTCTCTGAATAGCAACATGGGAAAGGGATTTCCCTGCTTTGCTGTCTAGCACACTGTCGTGCCTCTCATATTCTCTTTATGCCTGAAACCGTATTTGTTTTCAGATCCCAATTTATCTCTGTATGTCACTCCATTATGGTTTTATTGTCAGACATTGGATTAAATAGAAGTGCTGATTCTTGAAGGAGTGACGGTGGCTGGTGAGTAACCTACAGAGAATTATTTACAGGAGTCTGTTGTATTTGAAGAAAAGTGAACAATGCAGGAACAAAATGACAGAGTATATTCTAAGAACACAGTGCAGAGACTTGGGATGCATTAAAAGAGGAAAGGAGAAGAACAAGTGGAAAAAATATTAGATGGAAAGTCCTGGTCATTGTTTGTCTGCTGTAGGTAAACACAACAGTCCTCAAACAAATCACTGGAAAAGTGGCGGGCAAGCCGAGGGAACATATGCAGAAGGCATACCCTGACTGAAAGGGTATACTTTAGCAGTACTCAAGTAGATGTTTAACAGGGGTAAAGGAGAAAAAAAACAGTCTTCAAAACAAAGGTTGAGGCAGCCATGGGTTTAGCTGGTAATGAACACTGAATGGTCTCAGTCTTAATAAATCTGTGAAGTAAAAGAGGAAGGGGAGATGTGGGCATTTCTTTGATCCACAGCAGTGTAACTAATGTCATGTTTTGCATCACTAACTTACAGGAGATGCAACACGCATGTAACTGTAAGTGGAATTCGGCACTGAAGATATACAAAATTATTTTAATGTCATATCATGGAGAAAACTCGTTTCTGTTTTTATTTTTTAGTCTCTGACTAAGGAATTTTCTGTTGTCCCTGAGCTCTGATTGAAGAGCGTTGTAGCAATGTTATTAGTACTAGCTTCTGAAATATGGTCATTTCCAATCAACAAGCAATCTTTACTGTTGATCTCACCTATTTGGCTTTAGATTACAACATAGATGTCAGCAGAAACCCAAGAAATGCAAAGAGCAAACTATTTCCTCAGAGGTAAACCATCCTAAGACAGGCTTTTTTTCCACTTCCCTTCACTGTCATGATTTCAACAATGCTCCATTCACTCCCATAAACTGTTTTACTTTTATTATTAGTTGAGGTAATTGGTGTTTTCATTGGGCTCAGCATGTTCCTTGCTTTACTTAGTCCTTAGCGTTAACACTAATGCCCTTGGAATCCAACACTTTGTAGGTTTTCCTGGGGTTTATCTTCTGCAGGAGTGAAGCGCAGGCTCTGGCATCTTCCTTAGAGGTCACATCAACTAGAGAAGACTTTTAATCCAAACAATGAGAAAGGGGGGAAAAAAGCACCAGGCAAAAATCTGAAGAGTTTATCGTAAGCTTACTTTAGCCCCAGTCAAATAAACCATGTTTATTTGATTGATAAGTGTGGAGGGTAATTAAGGGTAAAAGTAATTAACGAAATTCTCTGGAGCCAGTTACACCGAAATATATGCACATTTTATGCCCACTTGGATTGTGGACTCAAATATCCAAAGCATTCATGGGGGTCAGTTATTTGGGTATGTGTGGAAAATCACATTATTTAAACTGGTATGCATATACGTAGCTATTCTTGTAACTAAATGTGGAAATTTATACCAGAAATTGCTTAAGGCTGACTTTGTGAAAACAGCCTTTAGATTTTTTGATTTTGATTCTCTTTGAAACAGGCTTTTTGAAACAGCCTTTAGATTCTTTGGAATCTGCAAATCAGGCTAAAAAGTTCCCAGGAACAACTTTTCTGGTGAAATTTTTCATTTTCAACTGAGTTGGCTATCCTGAAAAAAAGTGTTATATTTGTGCATTTAATTTCTAGGCACAGACAAAAAGAACTGTAGGGTGGGAGAAATATTGTTGAGCTCTTGCCTTGCTAAATGCAAAAGTTAATAGAACTTATACAAGCTTCCAGAACTGTTTGAGACATGTTGGGCTTAACCCTTAATTGGCTGAATTGTTCCACCCAGTCCAACTTGCTTATATAAGTAAAACCTGATCTTCTTCAGCTGTTGTGATTTCTGGGCATCCTTTTTAAAAACTGAAAGCTTACACAGAATTAATGTATGATGAAGCTGGTAAAGATGAGGAGTTATTTGGTATGAATTCCCTTGTTTTCACAGTGTACAACGTCCATTAGGCAAGGCAATAGGGCATCATTATTATATTGACTATAAAGGAAGCATGACAAAAATCTCGGTCAGCTTGGCCATCACATGCTGCTGACAGTGGTCATAGTACCTTTCCTGATAATAAAGAGTACCAGGGGGTCCTTACTGCTGAAACAAAAGATGACTTTCAGTTTGCATTTCATTAGTGCGTCAGTTCACAGTACCAGCAGAGGTTTTGTCTGACGTTACATTGGGGCATTAGTTAAACATTGCCATTGAGGAAAGGACATTAGCTTAGCAACTTTCTGCACATTTGTTTTGACTCTAATCTCTACAGAGCCTGAAAGATTTGTAACTTCCTTTCATCATGGAGGTTGAAGTAACATGACTGACAGCTGACAAAATGATTTTACATTTTTATGGTTTGTTTTGCAACCTATTGTCAGAACAATATGGTCAGCCAGCAGTCGTCTGTGTCCACATGCATTAATCTGTCACAGCTATCATATTTTCATTCAAGAAAATTGTTAAGAAAATATGAATATATCTAACTGTGCATGTGTTTAAGCTGGAGAACGTAATTGGTTTCATCCCTGTCCAGAAAATGCTCATAAGGTGTTTAATTTGCAATGTGCAACAGCCAAGATGCCAAACACGACAGCTTTAAAAAGACATGTGCACTGTGTGTGGTTTGCATTTCAGCACATGGTTAAGGACCAGGATTTGCTATGAAACAGTCATCCCAGAAAATATGTATACCAGAAATATCTCTGTGTGAGATCAGTATGAGAATTTACTGAGCATAATTAACACTTACACTTTCCTGCAAGTGTTATACACAAAAATACTCGAGATAGGTAGACAGATAGATAGACAGATTACTATGCACATACGAATCTTCACCAAGTGCTCATCTCAATTATTATTGTATTTTCCCAGTTTTTTGTGTTCTAGTTCGATATTTTTATCAAAATATTTTTAGATATTTTTATGGTAGGGTTTGTGCCTACCTCCTGTAGAAGATCAGTCTATGCCTGTGTTTGAAATTGACATCCTGATGGTTTGCCGATTGATATGCTACAACCTGGCATTTTTCTACTTAATGTGACAAAAAATCACAATCTCATATATATTTTACATTTTTCATGTAAATCATGGTTGAGTAGAGAAGTGAGACCTATTAATGCAGCCTGACCACTAACTTTATTAAGTAACAAGGACTCTGCAGAGGAAAGACAGTATAGGAAATCAAAGCTTTGGTCAGACCTTGCACCTATTTGATGCTGCAGAATATTCCTATAGATCACAAAGACCAGTAAAGCTCTGCTTTGTTAGTTCTACTTCTCACAACAATTATTATTATTATTGTTGTTGTTATTACTTGTCCCTTACCCTTTTATTTTGCAAAGTTGAAATTAGCAGAACCAAATGCTAGATTTGATACTCACATATCTGTGCTTTCCAATCTGTCTCTCATAGTATAAAGACTAAAGTGATCAGTCAAGCAGCATACCCCACTGCTTCATTGAGCTCAGTTTTTAGAAATAATTTTCTAATACTGTCTGTCTAATTACCAAGGGTCTTCTTCTTACAGGCCTGAGGAACTATCAGCAAGTGATTGGCTTTACTTATTACATATGTCCGAACAGCTGGAGAGCCTTTCTTGTTAGGTAACAGTACTCTTTTTCACAGGATCTATTTCTCATCGTGCCACATGGTTTAACCAGATCACTGGAAGCAAATATCTATAACATATTAGGAATATAGTTTCTTGAAGATACATGCTTCCCCTTCAGGGGGTTATAGCCAGTTTTGCTTTACTAACTTCGTGTCATACAAAGTCACCATGCCCTTAGAAAAAAGATCTCTGCCCTCCACTAGACAGCACCACTAAAGAAGAAATAAGCTGTAGGAAATATCATACTACTTTTTTCTATCCATCTTCATCCCTGATAACCTCAATTTTAACTTTTTTTTTATTATTATTATTATTTTGGACTCCAGTGAACTTTCAAGAGTCTCATCAGTAACATGCTACCTGAAAACAACGTTTAGGTAGTAATATCTTGGAATTATTATTGTTTATAAAGTCATGAAAGCAAAAACATACCTATATTAGAGGAGTGACTTAAAACATTGCCAGGAACAGTAAAATAGCAAGAACCTTCAGTCAGCTATCATGACCTCTTATGCACACGCTGTAGGTAAAAATTGTGTCAGTTTTGACAATGCTTTCATCAACACAAGCTTCATGAGACTCTTACCCTTCAGGTAAGTGTTCTCTGCAGGAGGAAGACCTCAAGCCAGTTAGTTGGTGTCTGGCAGTAGAAGATTAACTAATGGCAGGTAGCCTCCAATGGAAACTGTACACTTATATCCGACTTGAAATAATTGATTTCTCCTTTTTTTTTTTTTTATTTTTTTATTTTTTAGTTTGGGGTTGGTTTTTTTTTCAAGAAGACTGCCCACAAAATACCTGTTTTCATATTCTTTCCTGTTGAAAAAGAACCTTGCATCTTTCCATGGAAATCTGTGCAGCGATACCAGTCATGTAATAGGTGATCTCTTACAACATTAATTTGATCATTTTTATTGTGACTGAAGTAGCCCGTCTACTTCCACTGAGCAGACATACTGTGATTGCTAAAGCATTACCAACTTGGTCCATAGTCATAAAGGACCATATTCCTTCTTCTTTGCATTTGGTAGACACCTCCCAGGCCTAGCCATGAATGTGTGGGAAAAGTTCCTCCCTAGTATTTAAATTGTAATTCTCGTGTGGACTAAGGCCATTTTTCACCATGCAGACATAGGAAAGTGTCACGATGAGTGATATTTTAAAGGTCCTTTATAATGCTACAATGATGTAAAGTAGCCGTAATGTGAATGAGACATATTCCCCAAGGGTATGGAAGAAACATCAAACACTTACAGGGATCTGGCAGGGGTCCAGGAGAGGAGCCGATTGTAGAAGGATCACAAAGGTAGTTTTTATATGTCAGTAGCACATATGTAGGAATCTATGCCAGCAGAAGTCAAAGACTTGCTGTCACAGTCCTATCCGTGCAAAAAAAACACGAGTTAATTAGAATTTTTCTAAAAATAGACTATATTGTTCATTTATGGGGAGGTGCTGTGTTAACAGAAAGTATTACCTGTTAAATGTGTTTCCACCATCCTGTAGGTTTTTATTCTTTTGTCAAGCAGCAATGCCACTCCACAACAGCATTCCTATGTAATTATACATTCAATTAAAATAAAGCTGCCTTAACAACAGCTGAATTCTCTGTAATTGTTTGATGTCATGAAAAACAAACAAGTCCCCAAAGGATAATGAATCAACATCTGTTCTTTCCCCCTCTTTCCCTCCCAGTTCTCCTGGTAGCTGAGGGAAACTTCATATGGGACTGCTCAAACAGCACTGGGCCAACTTTATCCTTGGTGTAATTTCAGTGGACTGAGTGTAGCTACACAGGGCATTAATCTGGTCTCATTATTTTAAAGCAAAATTTAAATGTACTAGAAACAGTAATGTCAGAAACAAATGCAGTAAAACTTTTATAAAACTGTTTTGCAGCTTCTGTCTAGTCAGACTCAAGCTTCAAATAACCATGACAGAAACAAGAGGAAACTTAGACCTTACATAACATTGCATTTAAAGAGTTTGCCTTCATTCAATGCTACATCTGTGGGGATGAAAATACTCTGGTCATCCAAGCGCACAACCATTGTGAAACTAATTTTTTAGACCAATATCAACTATTTAACCTTGAGGTAATGTCTAATATAAGTAGAATAAGAGAGATTTGATTAAAGAACAGAAGACCTAAGCATTACCCAAAATTCAAACAACTTAATATAGAAGTGTTTCCCTATTTTAAGGGTTTGCTAGTTGTTTTTATTCGGGACGGGGGAATCTTTGCACACCTCTGTTCCAACAAGAAATTGAAAGAACAATTGTCAAAAATGTCCTTTTTACTCCATCTGGACCTGTATAAGGAAGCACTTTTAGTGACATGCAAAAATGTGTCTTCAGTCCTGTTTTATAGACTCCAGTGGTCTACAATTCTCATCATATTCTTTCCAGTCTTTCCAGGCTTTTTCCCATTTGGATATTTTTCTGAAACCTACTACATCTGTTTCTTGATTCATTTTAAGCACATTTCATCCTGTCATGGTCTGGAGAAAAGGGTATTATTTTCCCTGCTACGACAATTTTGAAGACCATTGTCCATCTCTTTCTTCTTCATGCTGGAACCATTCTTACATGAGTTTCATATTTAGCTCATGATTTAATCTTCCATCTTCTCTCCTGAAGAAGTCAATCCATGCCTGATTCTTCATTGCGTGCTACACTGTGCAGTGCAACTTAGGAATACTAAGTTTGGCACTTTCCACTGGGCTTTATTCCATTTCATTGTATTTTTCTCAAACTGTTTCTCCAGTCTGTTATTGCTATTTTGAATTCCAGTCTTGTTTCCCAATGTATGTTAAAGTGCCTCTCATATTCATGCCACTTGTGGGCTTAACGGGGGTTTCTATTTACTCAGGTCATTGGTAAAGGCCTGAGTAGAAACATATCTGGAGACCCCAGCAAAACAGCTACTTCTGTGCTTTTGCTTGACAGTGAATCATTGATACATATTCTCCGAGATAAAATCGTGACTTCCTTCTCCCAGTCGTGTGTATCTGAACACCTGTGGTTCAGAATTGCTGACCGTTTCCAGAAAGTTTAATGACCTGGATGTTTTCACCTTCTAAAATCAGTCCTTCTGTCTTCACTACAGTATTTATTGTATCTCTTCATATTCCACATTAATAACTACACATAGGCTGTCAGGCATAAAAGTTCATAGTTTTTATTCATTGCTTTTGTTGAGTACAACGTTCCATTTCTTTACACAATTAAACTGCACCAGCACTTTATAGCTTTCAAAGAAGAGAAAGGTGTTTGCAAAGATTTTTTCCTTTTGTTTTCCAGGGTTCCTGTTGTCCAGTAGAGGACTTTGACTATGAACTGTTACCCTATTTATACTTGTTTTTTAAGTTATCTATGAAGAAAATTGTGTAATGTCTTCTGCAGGTAAATAACATACAGTGAACATTTATCAGCATGGATTACTTGTGCAATGAAAGACTTTTCCAACATACGGTCAGAGCTCCACAAGGGACAAGAGTAAATGAAAAAGGAGGCAGCAACAATATGATTATGGAAACAATGCCAATTTGTAAATTAAAAGCTTTGACTCTTGCTTTTTTTCTTTTTTTCTTTTTTTTTTTTTTTCCTGAAGCGTAGTGCCCATGGGCATTTCTAAGTAGATCTAGGCTGGCCTGTAGATAAATCAAAACCTAGACAAGCCAAGGACCTGGCTATTCTCCATGAACAAAAATACAAGCCGAGCTGTTAAAGTTGGCTGCCCATTTACACCAAAAAAAAAGTCTATGTAAGGATATATAAATTCAATGTGACCATGAGGAAACCATACCAAAGGATTGTCTTTATTCACAGATGTGAAGCCAAGGCAAAGCTTGTAACTCAACAGGATCTCAAATTAAACTTCTTTTAAACCAAGTCTAAGTTTAAGTTCTGTAAATTTATATAATTAAAGTAGGATAACAAAAAAGTTAGGAACTTTAATGTCAACATAATCAGGTCCCAGGAACAAGTAAATCAGCTCTTTATTGGAATAAACAGTTCTTACACAGCATAGAATTACACCTTTTACAGAAAAGGAAGTTAGAGAGACAGGGAAGGATGAAAGAGGAGCCTGTTAGAGACCTGATAATTAAAAGGGTCTTTTTCAAACAAAAACAGAAGATTATGACTTGAGTTAAAGAAATCGCAATGCTTATATATGCACTTATTATCAGCAAAAGTCCTTGCATTTAAGTAAAACAATGCTTATGAAGAAAAATAAGATAAGCTATAAGCAGAAATGTTTTCAAAGCAGAATATTGTTCATGGATTTCCACAGAATAATAGTGACTGTTTAGAAGTGTCCCTTTTAAATTATCATGGACTAAATCAGAGACTAGGACTAAAATGTAGCCACTCTCTGAAAAATAATGGTAGTGGGGGCTGCTGTTCTTTATGCGTGCTGTTCACATTTACTCTGCAAACATATAGTTCAGTTTAATTAGCATGTGATTGAAAAGTGTTGACGACTTGTGTTCTGTGTTGCTAAATGGATTTCCTCATGCTGGGGAATATGTAAATTCCTTGAAGAATTGTTTATGCTACCAGAGCGCCTTTTAAGTAATTTTGATGACAAGAATTAAAGTAGGCAGTCAACATAGTTGTTTTGAGGATTTAATATAGTTGTGAACACAAGAGTGTAAATAACTTTTTTAAGGAGCTGAAGCAGCCTGTGAAAACAGCTGTACAGATTATATTTTTTTTTCCTTTTCATGGAACAGTAGAGTTTAATTGCAGCTTTTGTCCTTTCTTATTTCTGGCAGCCAAAAATAAGATGAATAAATGTAAAAAAAAATACCTCTTCTTCGAAGCACTGAATATCATTTAAAAAGAAAAGATTTAAGTATTTCTGTATGATTCTTCTCTGGGCTATAAAAACATTAAATGTCTGTTGCTTCATTTATTTCACAAAGTATATTTCTGATTCACTGTGGTTTTATAAGAGAAAAATATGAATTAAAGTGTAAATTACACTTCTTTGAAAGCTACATATTTTTAATTGTCAGAATGGCAGAGGCAGAGTACTGTAAAAGCTTGCATAGTTCAAACAAAACTAGAAATATATGGGCAATGAAATTTCAAATCTATTCCACTCACTTACAGCTTCAGAATCAGTTTTATCCAGAACCACATTGAAAAAAAACAAAGAGCTTTCCAAGAAATATAATTTCCAGGAAAAAAAAAAATCAGATAAATAAAAAAAAAATCCAAAGAAAATTTTAAAATGTTAGGCTGATGTATTTTTCAGGCTTATAATATTTTGAAAAACACTTTGAAAGTGAAAGTTATTTCAAGATTAAAAAGCTGAAAAACAATCCTGACAAGAAAATGTCAAATACCTTTACTATTTGTTTTCAAATTGTACAAAAGTTGTAAATGAAATCAACAAAGTTTGGAGTGTTCTCTAGTTCTGTCCTAATGTACGGACGTTAATACTCATGAGCCTTGTGGGAGCATGCAAGAGCAGCTAGCGTCAGGAACAGCCATCAGTATAAACCCAGACTTTTGAGAGGTTACTGGCAACACTTCCTCATTTTTAAGGGTGACTTCTTTCCTTGTCCTCAACACTGATCCACTAAATTCCCAGAAATATATTGCTACTGGAGAGGCTTGTACTTTTGTAGGCAGAAGATTATGCTTTAATAAGTATTAATCTAAACTAAAATATTCAGCTAACTTGAACCTTTTAAAGTGTCTAGTCATGAGGTCTAAGATAGCTTCCTAAGCTCCCTTAGGACAATGCAGAGAGTAATGTGCTTCTAGAGAATCATTCATCCAGCCAGATGCTTACAGCAGAAAGAATTTTTTTCCATAAGGGCTGTCTGTAGAGGGATCTGGCCAACAGATGCTGAAGTTTTATACTGGTAAATTTAGGTGAAATTAGTCTCTCTTTAAATATCAGAATAAACCACGTAGAAGAGAAAATCCCTTTCTGGTGTGTAAGCCAGATAAAAGTGAAAGTCCTTCTGCTTATGAGATTGAACCCCTGCCACTGAGGTAACCTGCAACCTGTTGTAGGTGACCCTGCTCTGGCGGGGGGGTTGGACTAGATGATCTCCGGACGTTCCTTCCAACCCTGACTATTCTGTGATTCTGTGATTCTGTATGGTGAAGTGCAGGAGAGTAGAGTTGTATCCCCAGCCTTGTCAGCCATTCCCATTATCAGACCCACTGTTGGATGTTTTTCAGTAATTCTTTGCATCAGTCACATGGATTTAAACAAAACTTCAGTATAATCATAACTACCGCTATTCTCTCTGAACAAAGGACAGTTCAAAGAGGTAGTGGAAAAAAATTAACATCATGATGTCTTATTATGAGAACATAAATCAGATTATGGTAAAGGAGACGGAAAAAGATAAGGGAAGATAAAGGAAACAGAAAGGACTACATAATGCATCAGCTCTCTCAACTAGTTCTAGAAAATCTGAACTCAGAAAACCAAGGAGATCCAACCCATCAAAATCAATGAATAGTCTATTGACTTAAGTGATGCCACATCACAGGTTCTTTTTATCCTTAAACCTTAGAGAGATACCAGGATAAGACAACTGCCTAACCACATGAAAGAAACCTCTGCTCTAAAAAGTCACAGGTTAACTTAAAATTAAGGAATTTCTGCAAATACTTGTTACCTTGTATCTCTTACCAGACAGATAAATAACGAATAGCTTAACAGGTGATAAGAAGTAGAACAAAGGATGAAAACCTATCCAAGTGCAGACTGCATTTAGTTTTAATTTTATCAATATCTTAGAAGCAAAAATAGACATAAACAACCAGTCACAATACTAACAGTAAGAAACAAAAATAATATTCTTCGTACTTGCAGCTAAATTTTCTTTTGTTGACATAGAAAGCTCTACTGTTTATGGATTGCAACATCCTTCTTAGAAGTAATAAAATCCTGCCTGTTATTTTATGGACAGTAGCTTGGCTTTCAAAGGCATTTCTTAAAAGGGCAAGCGTTGTATGTCTAGTTTCTGAGGATAATACATTATGTAAAATGTACAGAATAATTCCTGATCTTTTCAATACATATTGAATTCATGAGGTTTGGAAAGTGACGAAGGAAAGAAATCCTACCATTAATCTTCTAGCGTTGATCATTCAGGTATGTCAAGTTTTAAATTTGGTAGAAGAAAATCAGGAGATGCTTTAAAAGCAGATTGACTTTTACTAATATGTTGAAGAAAGATAATTTGGCTTCAGCTCTGGCCAGCATAATCAGATGTTTTGATTTCCTTCAACCATTTCAAGACACAGATTATGTCTGCTAGGTAACGTAGTCACCAATACACTGGCTCCCGAAAACAAGACAGAAGTCACAAAAATTCAAGGAAATTTCATAGTGTGCTACAGGAATTGGCTTGATCTTGGCTACCTTAGTAGCAGACTAGACTCAAGCAGGACTCGTATTTATGACAAATCACAAACTTTTCCACTGCAGAAGTGTTCAGACAAACTACTGATTCCTACTGCATATAAGTAAATAAAATTTAACTTTAGAGTCTTGTCTTTTCATAATATCAGCTTTTGTACCTGTACTACTAGAACAGATGGAGTACAGGAAAAATTTGAAGTGTTAATTGATTTTGTTTGAATCCTGTTACCCTCTGTTTGGTGTGAATTGTTAAGTTGTCAAAACATTAAGTTATATAAGGAATGGAGCAGAGAATAAACAAAAAGATAATTCTATTGATATCAGAAGTGTATCTTCAGCTAACATACTATGTTCACACTGGTTATCCCATATCAGACTGCTGAAAAATAAGGAGAATAACAAAAGAGCAATAAAAATTAAAGAAAAAGCCTGTTCTCAGAAAATGAAAACTAGCTTTGCTTTCCTTAGAAAAGAGATTAAAATGCAGAATATCTGTTACAGGAAATTTGTTGAGTTCAAGAATTTAAGTACATTGAAATAAACTGAGAAAACAAACACGTACGGGAGTATCAAGAGTATCTTGGGTTATTATTATTATCCCCCAAAACATTAAAAGAAGCGTTTATCTTTGTGCTTCACAAGTGTAGCTATTAGAAATTAAGATCTAATGCGGGGAAACAGATTACTTGCTGCTTCTGTGAAGTCATGTCACCCTCCTTAGAAGCATCAAGTATAGACAGTTGTTATGGATAAGGTTTTGCAATGATAGAGTAAGATCCAATATAGCAATTCCTGTATGTAAACACAGGGAGAAAAATATCAACAGAATAAAATAAGACACATGGTAACCTCCCAAAAGCTCTGACTACATCCTCTGGATCAGGTATTTGATCATGTATAATTCAGACTATGACCTGAAGTAAAACAAAAAAAGTCTCCACAGGATTATATGGAGTTTTCTCTTGCCAAGTATTTGTATGTTGAAGTCCGGAAGAATAAAAGAAAGTGGTAATTAACCAGGTCAAGTTTAATTCCTCTTCCACTGTGAAGTTGGGTCTAGCTTCAATGCAATGCATCGTTCTCATATCAAAATACTAGAAAGCAGATTTTAAGCAACAACTTAGCTCAAGTTTATTTCTGTCATAAAAGATTAGGTTTCCGTTCAGGAAGTTTGAAACTGAACTTCTGTCCTGAACTTCTGTCTGAAGTTATTTCACCTCTGTAATAGTACTTTTAACCCATAAGAAAAGATAAATGTTATTTTACACAGTAAGCAAATCAGAAAGTAAGTATTGAAGATAGAGATGAATAATGACGCTTGAGAAAAAGCACACTGCCTTTGTAAGACAAGAATATATTACATCAATACAGAGCAGTATGTCAATATTTAGAAATAATTAGCCAGTTACATGGCTAGCTGATAATATTGCAATGAATATAGGTAAATGTGGATTAAAAACTCACTGTTACAGCCACCTCAAAATTAACTGCACAACATAAAGCAGAAGACTTTGCAAGACAGCAAGTCGGATGACTTCTACCTTAGCAAAATGGACCCAAGAGACAAACCCAGCTAATTGAACCTTACACATATAAACTCTTAAGTGATGAATTACCACAACATCAAGATTTATTTTTCTTTGTTTGGAATATTTCTTATTGTTTGCAGGCACCTAAACACAAGAAGTTTCTGGGATTATGTAATATTTCTTGAATGCCTTCTTTCTATTGTGGGATCTTTCAATATTACTCTTTTTAACTTTAAGGAACAAAGAATGTGAAATCTGCTGGCAATTTACTTGCTACCGTGACTGAGACTATATACTGTAATTAACTTGCGTCTTGTTTATTTTATTTTTTTTCTGTGTGGATGCAAAACGAGTAACTTGTGGATCCCAATTATATGGGAAATCCCAGCTTCAGGGACACTGGTTGCTTAGTAGAAAATTGTGGAAAAAAGGCACCATTACAAATTAACGAATCTTTGATGGTCAGTTTATGTGTTCTTTAATCCTAGTTCTGTGTGTAGAAAAAATGCATTCATTTGATTGTAAGGACTGTTGATTTTCTCATTGTTTCTTTGTGTCTTTTATTCTTGAATCTCCTTCTTTGCAGCTTATCTGCTCCATAACGATATCCAGAGCATGAATCAGCTGCTGAAGAGTGATGTGCATGGATGAAATAGTCCTGGAATCTGCTGGATTTGTTTCATAATTAAATACATAATAAATATACAAAATGTTTCCATTACAGTGACATTCTGAATGAGAAGAAGGTGGAGAATCCAGAGAAGCAGATCATCATACAAAAAAGCAGAAGCCAGAAATCTGTGTTGGATAATCTGCTGTTTATTAACTTCTGTTTTGCTACGTCTCTCCCAAAAGAAACACAGCTATTTTATGCCTTGCTGACTTTCTCTAGTAGCAGATCTACATCGGATTTGGGAAAGCAAGCTACATCAGCCATACAACTCAAATACTATGCAGCAGAGGTACAGGTAGGGGACAAATACAATGATTTTATATTCCCATTTTTTTAGGAAAATGTAAAAAATTATTTTATTTGCCAAAGGAAGGAGGAAAAACTATGCAATGTGCAGGCTTCTGTAAAAGTATTGTGATCACTTAGTGTTTTGATAAGAAAAAATGGTTAAAATAGTTATGTTTTTCCTTTTTAATGGCATCATAAAATTATCTGGTTTGGAATTTTCCTCTTTAAGCATCCATTTACATAGTGGCATTTTATAAGTGGACATAACAGTTTGTTTAGTATCTGTAATCTATTGCTGGATGAGAAAAACAATCATTAGAATTTTAATGATATGGGTTTTTGCTTTTATGTTAATTCTGACAATGTTATATTGTAAAAATATTGTATGTTTCACCACAGTTCTGATTACTTAAGTTGACACTGGTAAAAGCTACTCATTTAAGAAAATGCTGAGCCTTCTTAAAGCTGTATTTTACTTGGCAATAATAACTTTTAAAAGAAGCTGTACTGGCAGCAGACAGACAAGTGAGTTAAATTCATCTTTATTGATAAAGAGACACTGATTTGAGTGGATTGACCACAAAGATGAAGCTGGCCCAAAGTGCCGGAGAACAGTCATCCGCTGTCTTCTTGCCAAGAGAATTTCAGTCCAAAAGAAAGAAAATATTCCCCTTTTATGGTCTAGTCTGGAAATCTCCGTAGAGTTAGAGAAGTAGTCAAGTATCTCTCCTTGTCAATATTCCCTTTCTCCTGCCCTGTGAGAAACCTGAAATATGTCAAGCACAACACCTGTCAAATTACCAGTAGCTAAATGAAAATTGTTTCCTGTCCATCGTGCTGTAAAGAGTCTTTATTTCAGCTTTTCTTTCAGGTCTGGAATGGTGAAGGGAAGGATGAAAGCGTGCCGAATGAATCCCTGTGTAATCCATTTTGTAATCTGGTTTTATATCATGCCCATTGCATGTTTTCTCAGTCCGGGAAGATGAGTCAACTATTGTACTTCATTTGGCTTCCTTCTCACGCACCCTCACCTCCAAACCTATACAAGGGAGACTGATTCCTATCCCAGTCATTACATAAGGCTCACTGCACTCTCACCTAAATGGTCTTTCCATTGCTAAGCACTGTAAGAACTTTGTAAGGAATAGGAAGGACGTTGTGAGGACTACAAGCATGTCTAAATGCTCGTATAGTGTGTGTCTTCATAACCTCTCCTGAACGTTCAGACTGTACATGACCCAATTTGATTACTGGCATTTTGTATCTTGATTATAACAAATCTTCTTTTCAAGGTTTATAGGGTATTTTTTTTGAAAGTAAAACATAAAATCCTATTACTCATTTTGTGCAACTAACTGTCATATAATTACCAGTGCTTCCCATGTGTGCTTTGTCAGCTCTGATTTCCTACAGGTGGCTTTAAAGGTAGTGAAACAGGAGGTAAAACAAGGTTTTGGTCTGCCTGAGAAAACAACACATCTGCTGGATTACAATGCAAAGTGACAAGTGGAAAAACAGGTTTGCTAACAGAGAGTAATTGAAAAAAGCTTCTGCACATATCTGAAAGAAATGGAGAAGCAAAAATTAGTTAATCCCATAGAAAGTCAAATCTCCTGTCTTTGGTATTGTTCTCTTTAAGAGAAGATTTTAACAAAAACAAAGGAAACAAAACCCCGTAGTTCTTTTGAGGCCGAAATAGGAGGTTATATTGTTTAGTAAAATGCCAGCCAGGTATCTTTCCCCACTTCTGAGCTTTGCTTCTCATCCAAAACATAACAAACCAAGCAAACAAAAATGTGGAGGTGCCTTATCACTTCTGTTTCCCATTTCATAAGGAACTCTAAGTTATATTGGTGAGAGAGAAGGATGCTAATCGAGCTGAATCATCTACGGTAAAATATACCTTTTGTATCAAAATCAGCAAACTTTTTGTTGTTGTTCAAATGTTGCACTTAAACTGGTCTTAGAGCTTTAGAAAAGAATCATACGATCACTCTTCAGACTGCACCAAGTTACCAGAACCTGCTTCTATTGAACAAATGGGAAACATTATCTGAATTTCAATGGGAACAGAGTCACACCTTTAATTACATGAATTGTAAGGCATTTTCTTCAAACTGTAATAATTACATTGGTGCTATCCAGGGAAATCTTCAGCATTTGGCTTGATTATGAGAATGTAAAAAAAAATAAAGCTAGGTCTCAAAGGAAATGCATGTATTTTCAATAATACAAACCACAAATTTTAGGATTTCAAAAGCTTAGAAAAAAGAAAGGTGTTTTTTTTTTCAAATGAGAGACTTGATGGTACATACAAAGCTTAATGTCCTGCTCAGAGTGCCAGAGGATGCTTCAAGAATTATATCCTTCCAGAACCTGTCTTTCACCTGCACAAAATGGACTTTCAGGGCTTTCTGCAAGGGATGCAAAGTTGCTAATTTCCTATAGAAAAGCTGTGTCCAAACTGAAAACCAGGGAATGCTCAAACACGAAAATATGGATCAGTCTTTATTGTACATCAGCAAAAGGCCATCCTAGCGGTCGCTATCTGGACCTCCTGCTTGATAAAGTAATTCAGCTGTGATTGGGGAAAAAGTGCAAAGTGTTTAGAGTAGTCAGCACACTGCTGTGGTCAGCCTAAAAACATGTCAGGAATTCTAATGGAAATTAATCAGCAAAACGAGAAATTATCAATATTGTAACCATAAAAAATATTGAAAGTGTCAATAATTGTAATAATGTGGTCTTATAGCTTATTTTAAAGTGTAAGAAAAATTCCCAAGAGGGGAACATGCAGGGAGTTAAAAACAAATAGACATTTCCAAGCAATTATTTATAAACTAATTACAGTATTGTAGAGAAAAAAAACATGCCTTATGTTTAATTTGAATGTATAGCGTATATACTTTATGCTTAATAGTCACTTCCAGTGAAATATTACCTGAGTGCCCAATGCCTCATGAAGGGAAAATGAAAAGAGGTTGTCTAAGATTTACATGAGAATATCTATAATAAAAAGGACTAATAATTATCATTTAGGGCTTCTTTCATCCCAGCTTTTGAATGTTTTTATCTTTTCAGATAAGAGCAGCTGCAAAAAGGACTTGGAGAAGACTTCCCTGAAGGGGTTTACGACAGACCTACTTCTGATGCACAAAGCAGGTATTTAATGATACACAGTGTTGCTTATGGATGTGTTTGTACTGCAGTCAGGTGTCATTTAAGTCTCAGTAGCTTAGATATTGAGAGGAACAAAAGTGTGGGAAGTGGACTTCAGCATAAACTACAAAAAGTTTGCTTGAGATCCTAGGTATATATTTGGCAGCTAAAACCCAAGCTGTTTAAATAGCTTGATTATAGTATATAGCTATGCCTCGGGGTAAAAATACATTGCATCCTCAAACTGGAATCTACAACAAAATGACTGCTAATCTCCTGGTTTTTCTATACTGAGAACACACTGGGAAGTTTCTCTCACCTAATTTTAGGTGTCTAAACTGATCCCCTTAGAGTCCCCGTACAGTCTAGGCACCTCCAGAGGTGTGTCGCTTCACTCCTTTCACACACTTGCATTGCAGTGAACTGAATCCTACTCTGCAGATATTTTATTTTTTTCCCCACTGACCAAGAAGCAAACCCTGGGAGTCTTACTTCAACCTTGGCTATCTCAGCTAAGGCAAAGTAACCCCAAACACTACAACGGCATAAAGCTTTAATAATAGGAGTGTTCAGAAACGGCTGAAAACCTGGAAATTGGTGAGAGGGTATTTGGTTTTGGACTCAGCAACGGTCAGGAATCTGTATAAAAGAGTTCACATTATATTGTCACAAAAAAATGCATCTGTTTAGTTACACGTTTCATTTATTATGATGTGTATATAACTGGAATCCAATTCCTTTTCCTACAGCAATTTCTTCCTCTGCTGGAGGTTAATTATCCTATAATCATAGTACAAATTATCCAAGTGAGACGGTGACATGTTTTACTTTATCAACTTCCTGACAAAGTCCCTGGGATGTAATCAGTTTAACACAATGCCAGTGCAGTCTAGAGGATTACATCCCTGACAGAGTTGACTCCTAACCGAAACCTCAGAAAAAAAATAATTTGTGAACAAACTGTGACCTATTCAGATCAGATCTGTAGATGTTATGAAAATAAAAAAGTGTAAAAAATCACCCAATGCATCTTACCAGGTGGGGTGATAACAAGCAGGCTGTTATAAGTACCAGCTTTCACTTCCCAAAGCTGATGAGTTTCACGTTCAAAAGTCATATATGAAGAGCAAGAGGTGGACTAGGAAGCATATGCAAGGAGATACAGATCTGTCTGAGAACTCACATGTACTACAGACATGAAGAAAGACTGCATACCCAAAAATTGGTTAATTTTTCCCAGATACAGAAAATGATCTAATAAATGATCCTTCACCTGCAAATCTTGCCTTTCCTCTAAAAGTTTGTATACATATTATAAGCTGTTAGCTCTGGTAGTCATTGATGGAAGTTATTCACCTCACCTTACATTAGCCAGCAAAGAGTTATCTGCTCTAAACTGGTGTTTGTCCTAAACAAAACCTGACAAAGTGAGGAAAAAGGTAAAATTTTGGAGAGCAAATTCCTGCTTTCCTCTCGTAAAGCACTATATCTTCTCACTGATATACACAGAGATCAGTTATTATGCTGCTTGCATGAGAACATAGAGCAATCAGAAAGAAAAGTTTGGAAAAATCTTCATCTTCTACTTTTGACTTTATAATCTAAGTCACATATGCCCAGATATACTTACGATACTATTCACTCTCTATGTTTATATAGTAATGCACATGTTCTAGTCTACAAGACTGTACAACTACAGACATATCAAAATGTACAATTATAGAGTTACAGCCACAATAAGAGCCAATATTAAGTGGTAAAGAGATGTGCACAGTAACAGTGTCATGAAGGAAACAGAGAAAAGGTTCTTATTTCATTACAAAATCCCTCCAGCTGCTTTTCTTGGCGAGAAGTAGTAGAATAAAAGCTACGTGGAGGATGCAGCTTAAACTGACAATCTTGAAAATGTAAATCTGCTTGCAAAAAACTCTATAGAAAAACTGGATTCTGCTGAGTGATTCATTATTTTAATGACTTCCTCTCTTTGCCTTCATTCAAGCTGCTTCAATCCCTGTTAAGGATTTAGCTTTACAATGAAGCTTTTATAACTTTCTGGATCTTTGTCATGTTGGCATGTGGGTCGTTCGCTTTATGTAAGGACAAGAAGAAGGTGGCGAACAGTTGTCCTGTGGGATAAGGAAAATTTCAAACTTGAATTGGCCAAGTATTGCTCTGAAATACACGGTGAGTTGCTTTTTCCCTTAGGAGCTCAATGATGGCAGGTAGCAAGTGAGGAGGAAACCTGAACGTGTTTCAATGCTATCTGTTCCAGCAGATGTCACTAAGAGGCAATGGTGTTTACAGGATGGCCAAATCGAAGACAAGCAGGTATTTTTAAATCACAAAAGTATGGAAAAGCTTTTCATAGATACCAAAGGAATGTTTCACCACTGAAACATTTTCAGCTCCCAAATAGGACTTTACTTTGGATCCAGGTCTGGAAATAAACTCCTGGTTTCCATGACATTTCAAAGGTTATGGTAATATATACTCTTTATAGGAAACTGTATGGAGAACAGGAGACAAGCCGAGTGCCATTGCTAAGGAAATAGTGAAGGTTTAAAAGAAAGAGAAGTGTATTCATCTCCATAAAATGTATATTTCTAAAGAAGGAAGCATGTATTTTTGAATGTTGCAAAGATTTAAACCTCTTAGAGACAGCTTTATTATTATTAATGTTATTATTATTACTATTATTACTATTATTGTTATTAACAGTCTTCCATTTATTAAGCTGAAAAAAAAACAGATATTTGGAGTATAGAAGAATAAAGCAAATTATGGGCTCCCAGGTGAATATCATGCTTGTATAAGCTCTTTGAGATAAGGAACACCTCTCTGCTGTGGGGCTGTGCAGCATCAAGCATGTTGAAGTCTCAGTCTGTGGCAGTTACTCCAGTGTTTCTGTGATACCCACCAACAGAGTCAACTGCAAACAAAAGCTGGACCATTATGTCAGATCACAGATTAGTTCCCATATGGTTTTAATAAGAACAAAGCATAGACTACATTTCTATTTGCTGTTGTTCAATCTACTCTCTTTAGTAAACATGCAATTTGGATGAATTGTTCTTGGGTTTTAGTTAATGGACAGAGTTTGGAGTCAGAGATGGGAGCAAGGTATGTAAGAAGAAAGGAAAGGAAACAGCAAAAAAGCTTCCACCACAAAACTAGCGCTTTCCTCTCCAAACCAGGGCTGCAGCCTGCAACCCCAGCAGTACAGCCAGATGTTGAGAGGTCTGCAACAGAAACACCCAGCTAATGGTGCAAGAACAGCATGAACAGATGGTGCTACAGAACTCTCATATTCGCGATTTCTCCACCCACCAGCACCTGCTATCTAATCCCCTTTCATTATTCAGCTTCCTGGTAACAAATCATTACATCCCCACTTTCATTTGTTTTGATATCACATCAAGGCCATCTATTCTCACAGTCTGGGTTTATACCACCAAACTTTGTGTCATTTTAGGACTCCTGATTTCTACAGTTGTAAGAGGAGAGGCAGGTCCTCAGCTTCATTAAAAATATATAACCCAATGTGCAAGAATTCTCTGTCCTTTAAAAAAAAACATACAAGCAAACACATACCTCTAATTAGAAGGGAAGCAGCAGAATGTTATAAGTATGCTATGCAAAGGTAATAAAATTACTGTCTCTTTTGTGCTGTCTGTAAGCCTCACAGACTCATCAGCACTTTAACTAGAAATGCCCAAAACACTGAAGATTCCTTGAAGAACAGAAATTCAGCTCCTTAGATTATTTTTTTTTTACACGGGTATGGTCCTGACAAGCATCTGTGTCTCATCAAGAATTTGTCTTCATAAGGAGGTTTCCTAGTAAGCCCCTAATTGTGGGTTATGATTGTCCAAATTTTGAAGATTGCGAATGTCAGCAGTTTGTAAAAGCATCACAGCCTCTCAATTTTAGAAAGGTCAGTAGGACCCTATTACAGTCAAATGTTCTCTGCAGGCTTCATAATTCAAACCTATATTATTCCTTGCTCTCTATTCCTCTTCCCTATTCCTTTTTCCAAATACCCCGTATGAATAAAAGGTTCATAGTTTCAGTGCAATGGAGCTGCCCTTGGATGGAAGAAATGAATTCTGGGCCAGTAGCGCTACGGTACACAACCATTTCCAGCAGCCAAAATCTGCCCTTGGACACAAGTCAGTGGAAACATGCACATTCAGTGGTAGACTCTGGCCCCAGAAGGAGAAGCAAAGAGTAACTAGAGCAACTGAAACTGCCAAAGGGATTTAGGTTGGCAGAATTTATTTAACCTAATTTGGCATGTGGTCAGGACATGAGAAGTTAATAGCTCATTGCTTTAAACAGCTGGTTCTTTGTTTAATAAAAATGTTCTTGATATTGGCTTCATATCTTATCTGTCAGCTCTAAAATAAAAAGAAATCCCAGTCTCCATAATGCTATTTTGTGTCAATATTTGCTGTTTTGACTTGTTGCAAATCGTGACATCAATGGAACCACCAGCATGCAGGTTCGCCTTGAAGGTTCCCCACTTACTGGCCTGGCCTTCAGGCCCCACCTTCCCTGTGGAAGTGTTGGTTCAATATCAGTTAGCGAGGTAGTCAACCTTGCAGGAGCAGAGAGGTGCTCTGATTCTGCCAAGGCGCTGGGGAAGCACATCCTTACAGAAGAGACTGCCCTTCACACCAAACCTAAACACCAGATTGCACAGTGTCAGAAAAGGACTGGAAATGTATATATTATCAAAATTGCAGAATGTCCATATCAACAGCTTTGAGAATATAACATAAACTACCAAAACCCTGCTAAACCAAATAATACAGGCTTTTTGCTCAATAATCTCATTTTTAAATAATAATCTGGCCATATATTAATTCTTATTTCCATTATTTTACTTCTCCTCTCCTCAAAGCAGTCATTATAATCCTCATTCATTTTAGTTTTCTACCATGCCAAGGCGTTTACTAGTGTGTCTACTTACATCTGTCCATAGTCCCACTGATGTCAAAGAGAAAGGTTATAAATAGTAAATATGGAAAGGATTGACTAGGGTCTTCTGAGAATGTGTAATATTTGGCTTCTGAAGTATTTGTAACTGGTCATAACTTATAATAAGAAGACTAGACTCTAAATTAAGCAAACTTTTCCTGTTGTGTGAATATATATGTTTCTTCATTCTCCTTTGAAGTAGATTTTTAATTTGGTGAATAAATATGACAGTATTGCAGTCATCTTAGACTGTTTTCAATTTGAAGGACTACAGAGTCATTACTAAGAAAATTATTAAAAATAATTATGGAAAATACACTTCTTGCCTGTAAACTTAAAGTCTATCCGCAGGGGTCTGTATCTTTAATGGAAGATGGTCTCTAGAATGGTCAAATTTAAAAGTGACAGGCTTAAATTAAGCTGCTAAGGCTGATTCTTAAGGGCAACTCAGCCATCTGAATCCCATGAAGAAGGCCCAGCAACAGCGGCCCAACATTTCCCAGAGACCTGTGTGCAAGCTTTTCTACTTCTACCGTACCTAGTACCAGTACCTCTGCTTAGTGCATCAGCCTTTGTGGATCCCATTTAGAAGTGTTTAATTCTCCCCACATATCCAATACAGAATTTAGATAACTAAGACTTTGATTTACACAAAATGTCAGGGTACTTATAACCTATATATAAACTCTAGGTTTCCGTGGTAACACAAAGCAAAATTTAGTCTCTCTATTTTTATTTTGAAAGACTCCATTCATAATTTTATTTTTAAGTTGGTTTACATAAGGAAACATTTGATCAATTTACCTTTAGTTTTACTGAAAGATTCCCCGGATGGAAATTCACAATTTTGATGGCAACAAAACTTTATTTAAAAGAGAAATCAGTGTAAACGTTTTAAGAACAGTGCAACATTAATACTTGATATGCAAATAATAAAACAACGAATACATAAATCCACAGTTAGATAATTCTAAAGATGTACACTCTTAACTTTGTAGATAAATTCCTAGATCTACAACCACAAATGTTATAAGAAGTGGAAATTCCACCTCTGCTTTTTAAGATACAGTGTTTCAAGACCAAATCCATGTTAGAAGCCAATTCTAAATCTCATATTTTTCCTTACCAAGCACATATCCTGACCTCATTGTTCCTTGCCAAGGCTTGGCCTTGAATTGTGCTATTTAAAAAGCAAACAAAGAACATGAACTTGTTCAAACTCTGGGAATACTTCAGCCTACAGCTCAGCAAAAAACCTTTATCTGAAACCAATGAACTTCTCAGGACCACTGAGAATTGACCAGAGGGGCCAATTAGCTGTTGCACAGCCTCACTGATTCTGTGTCAATAATTTATAAATTCAGAGAGCAGACAGGTTTTTGCTACTGCTTTAAAATTAAAGTGCCAGTTCTCAGAAAATCTGTGCCGCTCAACCAAATTTAGTGGATTGGCACAGATTTAAACCCACTGAGGATCTAACACAAATAGATATGTAATATTTTCAAACATATTACCTCCTTCCAAAAACAAAATTTAGTTCACCATTGAAAAAACATTAATTAGATATACATATTTTTTATATAGTGAAATAGTTAATTTTTCTTTCGAGGTAGTATGGGAAGGTGGCAGCTAGCTGTCATTGGAAAGAGCACAGGTCAGCTTTACAGCAAAGGCAGGCACCTAAAGACTCTGTTTTCTGCCTCAAGACGGCAGCAACCAACATCGTAAGGCATTTTTGGTCCCCTTCTGGTTGCACCCTGTGGGTTTTCTGATTACCTAAGAAATTAATTTTATTCAGATGCCATAGACTGCTTTTGTCTTGACCAAATATTATTTAGTTGGGAATGTTTTATTACCCATAAAATATATTAAACAAAGGGATACGGTAGGTGGCTTTCTCTGTATAGGCAGAAGATAGGTATCACGGGTAATGGAGCCTTCACGGCCCCACAGAGGTCAATTATTTCTATGCCCTGCTGAGCAAAGCATTAATCCACTTCTTTGCCAAAACTGGGGCAGCTTACACTGCATTCTGGGATGCAGAAGGATGCCAACACTTAGCTTGGTTGAGTTTACTCACGCATTGGCATAGGTCAGTAAGGGTATCTAAACCAAAGATTTTTAGACTATGCTTCACAGAAAATTTGCTTTTTGGCTCCAGAGCTGGCTGGGCACACACTGCTGCTCTTTCCAGCTGCTGCTGAAATCTCCAAACTCATTTTTTTCCAGAGGATGTGTTAAAGCCCATCAGTCTTTCATGCTGATCAGTTGAAAAAAAATTGAAGTGCATTTTTGCACTCCAAATATTTATTTTGAATATAGAAAATCACTTTTTTTGCCACTGTTGAAGATTCTCTACGGTGGCAAATATGACAGAGGTTCATCTTTATGCCTGTGGAGAAAAAAAAAAAGGAACCGGTGTCAATTCTGATCCAGAAGCCTTATCTAAGAATTAAGGTAAATAAGTTCCCAGACTATCATTTATTAATATTACAAATCTGTGGTGTCTTAAAAAGACACTGGAGGCAACAGTTTTTGGGATGCCCAAGGAAGAGCATGCCCAGCTTTGGACATGCAGTTGATGGGGTCCAGTATAGTGTAATTGTTTTCTGATGGACCTTCAGTTTAATAACCACCAAGAAAACTTGTGTTTCTTTAAATATGTGACCCAGGAGAAACTGATTTAGTTTGAAGGCACAGTAATCCTTTCCTGAAGCTACCATATCTGGATATCTCTGGCAAACTGTGTCTGGTTATTATGCTCAAGCCTAGGATGAGACCTGACTAAACTCATTTTCATGAGGTGTAAAAATAATGTATTTAGCTCACTGCACCACTGAAATCCTGGCATTGCTGACTCCACAAAGGTTCTATTCATATTTCACAGTTAGAAGATAAATTTGCTTTAAAAAAAGTATTTGAGATTTTTTTAAGAGAGCTTGGTGGGTTTAAGGCTATGTCTTTTTCCATCAAAATCAAAAGTTAACTTGGAAATATATAAAAGAATGTAAATTAAATTTAGTGAATACCATTTTATGATCCATCCTGATGCATATAATCACCATAGGTAGAAAATACATCTGTGGTGAAGAAGTGGAAAATTGGAACATTATGGCATTTCCACCAGGCTCCCTTGTTCATGAATCTAAACTGATCTTTAGTGAATTCCTGAGAAAGCATGAAGAGGTTTCTTCTCCTAGAAAAAAGTGCCGAGCAAGTGAAAATGGATCCAGAACAGACACTGCCACTTTGCTTTAAGGATTTAGATGTGTTATTTAATTTAATTTCTGCAAAGACAAAACTAAACAGTGATGGCAGCTGATTCTCCCTGGAGTATCTGGTAATCTATATTAAGTAAACTTAATACAGAATGTAAAACAAAAACCTTTGAATGAAAAGTCGTTCCATACTGGTGGTCAAACTGAATTATCTGGACAGTTTCACAACACATAATACTCCAGTTAAACTATGGCTAAGTTTACCCTCCTGTAACAGCAGTATAGTGTATTCATACATGATATGATTTTAAATTAACCATCTGAAAACCTGCAGCCACTCACCTGTGGCAGCACAGAGCTCAGTGAGGTCTAATTGACCTAGGTATTTACCCAGATTTTTGGACAGATTTTTCAGGCTGCTTAATGCCATGCTACTGATTTCTTTTAACTGTGCTTGATCAAACTATATCAGTGAGTCTCCTAGGTGGGTGTTACTAAGATATCGTATGAGCATGGGCTTCCGGAGGACACAAACCTCACATTGAGGCCTCACATTGCAGCAGATGGACAGGAGGACAGAGAAGGAAGGTCTCCCCCACTCCTCGTGCCACCCCAGCCCCTCTCCAGCAGCACAGGGGGAGACTGGGGTGGCACCCAAATGACCTGCTGGCAGGGTGATCCTCTCTGGTAGGAAACCACCAGAATCTGGAGAGGGTCACGCATCACAAAAGTATTGTGACCCTAATGGGTTACTAGTTCTACCACATACAAAGGATAACTGGAGGCTTTAAACACTGCAGTCAGCAAAACAATCTATACCTAATTAGAGTGCCAAGGGCTTGATGTTTCTAACCCTGTTTCCCTATGAAAATCTCTCATGGATTCACAGGGCTCTATAGTGAATGTACGTCTGTACCACAAAATTGTTGGAGAGATAACTGTTTCAGTATATTCGTCCAAAGACACGAGACCTATAATTTTACACCAAATTGACTCTAATTGCCAGCAAAAGCATTGCCTGTGCTGAGGCATTCTCTAAGGGCTTGCCATCGCTGCACAGAAAGTCAGACCCTCCCACTGTCCACAAAGTAAAGCCCTCTGACCTAGGGCTTTAAATATGGCCTAATTTATCTGGCTAGGATTACCTGCTGAGAAAACCATTGAGAACTAATGATCTGTCTTTTCCTTTTCCCAACACTGAAAGGCAGGCTGGGAAGCACGGGGCCAGATTCCAGTTAGAACTGGGTAGAATGACAGAAGTGGAGGGAGTTATCTACAAAGCCACAGGGAGAGATTAAGGTAACTGAGAGTCGCCAGAATACAAGGTGCTCATAGAAGTTGCTGAGGGGAAACTGTTTTGAGGTACCAAAACGTATATTTGCAGTTTTAAAATACATTTTCCAATTGCAGGAGAGGAAGAACAGTCCACCGGTCAGACCATCAGAAAAGCTAGCTGTTCTACCACAGATTTTCCTAAGGCAGTCAGTTGGCTTTTTTTATGCCTCAGAGACACAAAATGTAGCTACATTGCCTTTTCTTCCCCCATCTGCAAAATTGGGAATGACAGTTCTTCACTACTTCACAGAATACACTAAAGACTTTGAATTGCTCTAACTTTATGGTAATAGGAGCTGTAGAAGCACCTAAGCCAACATGCTTTTTTACTTACTAATAAACATAATTTCTTTGAAGGAAGCTGGGTTTTGGGGTTTTTTTTCCTATTCATGAGTCTCCAAAGAGAAGAGATCTCAGTGTCCATTAAGCCTTGCAGAGTACAAGTGTTTGTCATCAACAGCTTGTCCTAAAGTGAAACTGTAAAAATATGAAATTCTATGTTAATATAAGGAATTTATAGAAACTTCCTTTAAATATGACACAGACACCTTAAGTTTAGAACCTGAAAGAAAGAAATTGCAGATGACAGAACTTGCTGCTCTTCAGAACCTGCCTTTTGAATGGCACCTACCAAAGGTCACTGTCTTAAAGTTTTTCTAGAATTACCAGGAGTGCACAAAGAGAAACAGGAATGATTTGACAATGACATTATTTATGCTTTTAGTTTTCCTCTGTGAGCACAAAAAAATCTCGGTTCCGATGAACTGACCAGAGAATGAGTAAAGAATCTAATGATTAATGCTATCTTTGCTTTGGGACAGTCTCTGGAGTGTCAGAGAAATACGTGCAACAAAGAAGTGGTGTGACTAGGAATATTTCATAAGAAAAGGTTAAGCACACTGTGGGTTTTGATTTTCTTTTTTTTTCTTTTTTTTTTGTTTGTTTGTTTGTTTGTTTGTTTTGTTTTTTTCCTCTAAAAAAAATGATCACATGCCATCCAGGGCACATAAATCCTTATTTCACTTTTCATTTTCTTGTTTGTTTGAAGACTCAGTATGAGTCAGGAAGGAGTTACTGAGGCTAGTTACTATACTTGAACTGTTTTGAAGCATGAGACAGAAATGTAGAGAAAATAATGTGAGAGGGATTCCCTTCTCTGAGAAACCACTTAGACATACTAGTCTGTTTATTCATCAAGCAAGATTAAAACATTGCTTTCTGAGATGGAGTGAAAAATAATTGCTAACTGAATAATATATTAAAGTGTCTCCCAAATGAAGATTCATACCTGGGCTTGCTGAGCATACAAAACAGAGAGAACAGAACCTCCTCTTCGGGTTGTGCTTGCAGCTAATGGTGTCAGCCAGTTTCCAATGGAGTCAGCAGCTGTGTGTCATTTGACTTGAAGGAGACTTGGATCAGGCCCTAGGCATCTATATGGATGTCGTCCATCAACAGTCAATTTTGCCCTTGTGCTATTGGAACCTGGATTATGCGGTTTAACTTTAATAGCTCTGCAGTAGGTGGACAGCCTCAGATGAAAAAGAAATACATAAATGCAGAGACAGGAGTACGAAGTGGAAACTTGCTCAGGATTTCTGCTTTCTTTGTGCTACTGTTTGTTTCTGTCAGGCAGCTGGAGACCCATTATGCCCAGCTAAACCAGTATTTAGCTTTGCATGGCTATGAAAATGCCGATCTCTAAGGTAACTTACGTAGAATAAAATGATTACTTTTTTTTCTTCTAGATGGCCTTATGCTCCAATTACCATTGTTGTATTTTTGATGCCTACAAGAAGCAGGGGAATAAATGAAAAAAAATCTTTAAGTTCTTACTTGTTTTTCACCCCCTAAACTATAAATATGGCAAGGAAACAGCAGTAGTCTGATTAAGTTTGTTTCATTTTTTTTTTTAAAAAAAAAACAACCCTTAACTGATTTCCAGTCAAAAATGAACTACTGTATAGCTAAAAGGGCAGTCTTGTGCACATGGCCATTTGTAAAAGAAATTACCTTCCTGATTCTGCATTTCTCATTCTGCCCATCTTGACATTGAACTGGCAAGAAAACACATCTCCCCAGCAAGCCAGAGTCTGAAGGCAAGATCAGTTACTGAGGCAGCCGATGCTTCATGCCCTGGAGGAGGAGATCTGTGCTCCCTGGGGAGTACAGTTCATCACTTAGGTCTCAGTTTAGGTTAGATTACTTGGTTCTAGCTTCAAGCGCATCCTGAAGCATGCAGAAATTAGAATAGATATAAACATATTTTTAAGAGTGTAAGACTTATTACAAGAACTAATACAAGCTGGTAGTGATAAAACAACAAGCAGTGTATGTTAGCTAGGAACATAAGGTTCTTCTCTTCAAGATACAGAAAAGGAAACTCCTGTGTTCTTCCCAGCTGAGGTGGCGGGACTCTGTCCTTTCTCCCAGAACTTTTGAAGCAAGACATTTCTTTACAAGTACACTATGAGGATATCCTGCTCATTTTCCTTTCGTTTGCATTCTTCTGCTTGCATCTTCACAGGCAGCCCAGAAACACAGGATCAGACCCTTTTGATGGTAATAGTATGAAGTTCATGACACTAAGCTTTAGACCAGGATCTGTCCACAGTGCAACACATAACCAAACCTCAGACCCTGGGATCTGGCCCATATGCTATCAAATGTGTTGGAATTCAAGTAAGTGTGTAAATATAAAATATACTTCCATCTAGTCTTAAGCAAGATAGAGTCACATCAATATATGCTCTGAGTATTTTTAAATAGCATAGAAAGGTAAAATAACTAATTATTCCGAAATATCTGAGATTACTTTTATCTTTACCATGCTACAAAAATCTTTTTTTAACAATCTGTTGTTTACTATTGAACACCTAGACATTGACCTTTAAAGACTGAGTTTATATGAGATACATTCTAAAGGGTTTTTTATACAACAAACCCAAGGAATTTGAAAAAAGAGGAAAAATCCTTATCATCAACATTTTCCTTTTCCATTTTCCCCTGCTTCATCTACTGGACTGCAGAGATCACCCCCTTAACAGAAAGAAAAAGCATGTGTCAACTTTCCTCACCTACAGACCCTTCAGGCAAAATGCATCACTTTTTCAGGACTGAATAAATCAGAGATAAGTGGGTTAAAATGTCAGCACCCACAGGGACCAAAATAAATCTACCACATTTTTTTCATCCAAGTGAAATCATAACCGCAGCACTTCATTCATTCATTTATGAAGACAGCATAAAACTCTTAATAATTAATTTTATTTTTAAAAAAAAAACAGAAAAAACACATGTTGGCTCCCCCCTGCCATTGTAATAAGTCTGTGGATGTCATCTTGTGCAAAAGGTCAGATAAGCGTGAAGTGAAAGATGGTGTTAAAAGGCTTTCAAACTTTGTTTATTAATAGCTATAACCCTTTCACCTCTGCTACATCTGTCACCGCTAGGTTAAATATCATCTATCTTACTGGTCACCTGACTTCTTGTTATTAGTATGGGAAAATGCCACAAAAAACACTGAACAGTCACAAATCCATTACATAAAAAAGCAAGAGAAGAATTGCCTGAGCCCTCCTAATAAAACATAACCTAACATGGAGTAACTAAAGGCACTGAGGGTAGCCTCTGGCGTTAAAAGCATTCACTAGGCCATTGATCATTGAAGACAACACGCGGTGACCTCACACAAACACAATGTAAACTCCCAAACTCATTGATGGCATTCCTAGCACTCTGTCCGAGTTTTTATTGCCTCTCTGTAAACTGTTTGACATAACCAGTGAAAGATGGAAAGAGAAAAGGGCCTCCTCAATATGATGAGCATACCACCAAATGCAGCTGGATGCAAGTGAATTAACTTGTAGCTTACTTTGATGTTCAAAGAAACCTCAGGCCAAGATGTGTGTTAATGGAATTTTTGTAAGATTCTTGGAAGTGTGTTTTTCCTTCTGGACAGCCCCAAAAATATGCTAAAGTATAAAAATTCCCTGGGTCTTTTTTGAGGGGTTGAAGAAAAGAAATGGAAAAAATATACTGTCTTATGCATTTATCAGGCAGAATGTTATTGTTATGTAAGTCAAAACATACACTCAGAAAGGCACATGGGTGTATATATGTCTTCCTCCTTTCTCATCCTTTATCTCATTCCTTCTTTCCCTTCCTTCCTTCCTTCCTTCCTTCCTTCCTTCCTTAAAAAAAAATATAAGCACCAAAAGTGCACAAGTGCAAAGCCCTCAGTATTTTCTGCACTTACTTGCACTAAGCATGTTTCAAACACTGAACAAATATGTCTGGTTTATACGCCAAAATTACATAAATTAATCGTAAGGCAAAAGCCAAATTGGAGTACAGAGAAACGGAGTAGGAAGCTGAAGGAAGCAGCAGAATTATATCAATAAGCATGTTAACTGTTGAAAAATTTATTTAAAAAAAAAGTTTCAATATTTATTGTTATTTAAAATAATGGACTCTTGCTTGGATTATTGGAAAGTGCAAGGACTGTTCTTTTTGAAGAGGGATGCTGCAGAAGTTTTGTAGACAATTTATTTTTGACATTTTAGACATTGTGCTCCAGCAGTGAGTAAATGGACAGGAAGAAGATATCACTGGAAGTTCTCCCTTCTGTTTCTAAGCCATCCATACTAGAAAGAGGTAAGTTCTTTCCCTATTCCCAGAAGAAGGAAGAAATCAAAGAGAAATAATAAAGTTGCATCTGAATGTGGTTTTTACTCTGCTTCTGGAATGGTGGAAGCACCTTTCTCGGGAGCTGAGTGCAAAGTTACATTACAGCTCATTGCTAAGAGACTGTGAGATGCTACTATGTGATTATTTCTAGCATAAACTGCGGTCATTATGCACCCTACAGGAAAAGTTATATGTCTCATGACTTTGCACAATTTTAACTGAAGTGTCAAAACAAAAACAAACAACAAAAGGCAAAATTACATTCCTGTGCAGTAAAAGAATCCAGAAGCATCACATAGCATAGAGGTTTTCAGCAAAGTTACTGCTTTTAAGCCATGAGAAAACACCTAGTGTTTCCATTTACTACAGAAGACCAGAGCTGTAAGAAACTGTAAAGAGTGTATCTGGGAAGCACAGACATATCTGTGAGAAGAACTGCTGCAAAGACACGTATATAGTATTGTCTTGTAATTTGAAGCTGAAATGACAGAAAATTTTCTCTCTGGACTGGGCATGTAGGAGACTGAGATTAAATCCCTTTCACAGTTTCATATTATTGTTGTCTTCCTCTTCACCGCTCAGCTGGGAGCTCAGCCTAAAGACTGAAGCTGGTAGGAGCAGCTATGAATGGACCTTGAGCAGCCCATGTGCTATGGAGTGTGACGCCTTGCTTGCTCCAACCAGCCACTGCCCTTGCTCTGAAGTGGAGCATGCCTTGTGTTCCTCTGGGTCTAGAGTCTCAGCACCCCTTTTTTGGAGCATTTTCCAGGCTTTCATGTGAGGATTTTCCCTCTAGTGGGATCCAGGCTTCAGCAGACAAAGAAAATAAGCAACTAAATATTTTTTCTAACAGTCGTCTAATTGGTTCAAGTAGAGCAGCTAAACATTTTATCCCATTTGCTTAGGTTTAGGATCCTGCAAGTTGCAATGAAAATCTGGGCAAGTAAAACTGCTGATTTGCTTTTCAATCCATTGCCTCCTGGTGGCATAGCACCCACCCACTGCTTCCAGAACCTCTTCTCTTCCAGAAGGACAGAAGATTTGATCCTCTTTCAAATACCAACCTTTTGTAAACCTATCCAGTTTATTTTAACTACATTTTCACAGCCTGTATCTCACTTTCCCCACTCCTCCTAAGAATTCTAGTTATTACCCATTCCCAGTTAGCTATGAAGTGCAAATGGCTAGAACTGCTCCCTGGGGTAGCTCAGTTTCTTTAGTCCTTTCCTTCTTTTGATTGCTTTAAACCTATCAGTATGTTTTCTCCCTCCTGAGAAAAAATAGTAGTAATAAAAAAAAAAAAAAAAGATTGAAACAAAAAGAAGCAAACATTCAGTATAATCAAATATTCTTCATACACTGCAGCCTGTCAAGTGAGTAGGTCCTGTCTGCAATTGTCATATAAACAGGTTTTAGAAATATAATACAAATTATTTTCCAAATTACTTTGGAATAGAACGTTTTCTCTGGTGAAGAGTCACATTTCAAGTACAACAGGATTCTGAGCCATGGGATTGACAGTGATTAATTGCATCACCAAAACTGGTTGGCACTCTCAGAGCCCTGGAGGGGCACTCGAACAGTGGGGCTTCCTGGGAGATACTTAACCCAAACTTTGGTGTATCTGATGGCTCCTGAAGGTACTAGCTGCAGTCTCTGTAGTGAACCATAGCCTGTATGCATTCCTCTAGCTCTGCTGGAGTAACATTTCTTCCTTTTGCTGCCTCGTCTCCCATCCCAGCTCCTACTGCCATGCCCACTCCTAGAGAAATCACTAATGTGTTGTGTTGGTCCTCTGCCCTCAGTTCTTGCCTTGGCTTGACTCCTCGGCTTGACGCACAGAATCATAGAACTGCAGAATGGTTGAGGTTGGAAGGGATCTCTGGGGGTCATCTGCTCCACCCTGCCCTGCTCCAGCAGGGACACCTAGAGCCAGTGTCCAGGACCGCATTCAGACAGCTTTTGAATATGTCTGAAGATGGAGACTCCACAGTCTCTCTGGGCAACCTATGCCTGTGCTTACCCTCACGGTAAAAGTGTTTCCTGATGTTCAGAGGGAACCTCCTGCATTTCAGTTTGTGCCCATTGCCTTTGGTCATGTCATTAGACACCACTGAAAAGAGCCTGGCTCCATCCTCTTTGCACCCTCCCTTCAGCTATTTATACACATTATTAAGATCCCCCCTCTTTCCCCCCTCCCCCAGCCTTCTCTGGGCTAAACACCTCTCTCAGTCTTTCCCCATAGCAAAGATGCTCCCGCACTTTAACCATCGTTGTGGCCCTTCAGCGGCCTCTCTCCAGTACATCCATGCCTCTTCCATACTGGAGAGCCCAGAACTGGGGCACAGTCAGCACTCCAGGCTCAGCCTCACTGGCGCCAAGTAGAGCTGAAGGATCACCTCCCCGCCCCTAACCGCCAATGTTTGGTCTAATGCCAGGGCAGGTTGCTGGCTCACGCTCAACTTGGTGTCCACCACAACCCCCAGGTCCTTGTGTGCCAATCTGCTCTCCAGCCAGGTGGTCCCCTGCCTGTAGAGGGTTGCTCCTCCCGAGGTGGAGGACTTCCCACTTCTCTCCCGTCAGACTTCACGAGGTCCCCGTGCACCCCTTTCCCCAGCACGTCCAGGTCCCTCTGGATGGCAGCACCGCCCGCTGCCGCCCCCGCCGCTCCTTCTCCAAGTTGTCAAAAAGCAACTGCGTTGGCCGGGAATCGAACCCGGGTCAACTGCTTGGAAGGCAGCTATGCTCACCACTATACCACCAACGCCCTGGTGTGGATAGTTCTTGCAGCTTTTGCAGTTGTTTTCTTCCTTCTCTTCTAGTCTCCGTCCGGTCCTGCTCGAACTACGGGGCTTATTAGCTGCCTGCTCTCAGCACAAAAAGGGGCCACTGAGGGAAATATTCAAGTCTTCTCCACAGCTGCCAAGGCTACTAGAAAACTTTTTTTTTCTTTTTAAACAATGAAAAAACCTACGGTATCATTCAGTAAAATATTTCCAACGTCCTGATTTGTTTAAAAGAGACTCCAAATGAAGGGACTAAAACCTTCAGAAATGGCACTTTCCACTTAGGTGGAAAAAAATATAAAGAATGACACATGCTGTCCTTTACCTCAGCTACTGCTTTTCTCTTCTCAGCATCATCCAAAAAAAACCACAGGATCACATGGAAATTGTAGCTGAAAACAAACTGAACAGGTTTACAAAAGGTTGGTATGTAAAAAAGGATTATCTGAAACACAAGTCTGAAATTTTTAATCTCTTAAGTACGTTTTTATTACATAATGTGTGATGAAAAGTTTTTTATTACTATGGACAGAGCTAATGAACTACTTCAGACGGACAAATTCTCAAGACTCACATGCCTCGAGGATAACCTGTGAATAATCCAGAGCATTCTAGGGCACTTGTGATTTCTTTTCTGACAATGTCCTGTTTGCAGACAGATATGGTTCTTAACAAGCAGGAATGTATTGCTTTTCTCAGCAAGCTTATGGATGAAAACATTCTGCACCGGCTCTTAGTCCTTCATAAAGAGACTCTTTCAGTCTCAAGTCCTCAGTCTTAAGCTTACAGCAACAGGTGTCAGAAAAGTCGTAAGACTTAATATCAGTTAGACATCCATCAGTGTCCTGATTCCTGACCCTTTCTGTCACTTTCCCTGCATCTGAGGGATGACTAGGTCCATAGCAGGTCCCCAGCCCTGTGCATGCTCTGGCCACTTTCCCCAGCATCGTCTAGTGTTTATATTGGCGACTTTTTATGCAACTTTAGAGAAAAGTCTATGGAGCACAGCTACACTGTAGTAAGGTTATCAAGTCTTCTCCCATTTTCTTCTCACAATTTACTTTAAAAAGCATCAAAATCAGCCAAGATCTGATTTGGAAGGCTCTGCAAATACGTTGCGAGTGCATACTGTTAAGCGTATTTATAACTAAGACTTAACAGAGCAAACTAAGAGGGCTCCGTTGAACGAGGTAGAGTTTATTTTCACTTTATGCGCCCTGCACTGTACATGTATTGCTTTGCAAACGCACACTTCAGTTATGCGGTGCATGCACAGCAAACCATTCCTTTTGGCACCAGATTTTCTTTGCACTTGTTCTGAAACCCTTTTCCATGGGGCCTCAGCCCTGAGCCAGTAGGCTAATGATTTAAGAAGATGATACCATGGGACACATCAAACTCAATAATCACAATCACTTCTGAAAAATATATATCTTATTGTAATGATTTTCATGCTTTTCCTCTAATCTATAGACACCATAAATATTTTCCAATAAAACTGTAAAGGAATGGATAATAAATTTAAGTCTAGCAACAGTTGTTTCCTACATTACTGAAGAGAATGGTTTAACAATCATCACAAAAGTCTGGTCTTTACGTAGTTCCCTTCAGAAATATTCCATGGAACCTGAAAATCTGTGGACTACCATTTGAAAATCATTACCTTACCATTTATGAAATTTGAATAACTTCAGTAAAGAAGTCAGTCTGGAGGAAGTGTGGATATTTTTCTTGCTACGAATGATATTTCTCTTCCTTAAAGTTGTAGCCTTAACTATGTCATTTTTGTGATCTCATCATCCCATATTTTAAGGCAATAAGGCCAGAGACAGCCCCCCTTTGAATTGAGAAAAAGCAGGGGATGAGGATTGCCTGCTCAGAGAAAGCTGGAAGCTGAACTGGTTGGGCAGACCAGGACAGAGAAGCAGGATGGGCTAAGGGGAGCTTTGTGAACGGCAGCCACCTGGGTCTCGGTTCATAAAGCTGCTTAAACAAGCACGAGATTCCTAAAGAATTTAAGCACCCAAAGTTGCAGATAAACTCAGAGGGCTGCATTCCCAAAGTCAAAATAGTCTTATGCTGCTTAAAGGATTCTAGAAACACTTCTGAACATCTGTAGGCACCTGGAAATCCATTGAAATCTGAGCCCAGGGTTCCAGTCCCAAATGCAAAGCCTCCTTAACTTCAGTAACTCTTGTATGTTCATACGATACATACACACTGCCAAATCAGAGGCTCTGCATGAAATTTGTCCTGATTATTTCATGTTTTCCCTCTCTCTCTCACACACACATACATACACCAATTCCAGTAGCACTTGATGAGCAAGCAGATCAAATTAACCCTTATTACATCTTATGAGAACAAGATGAGCGTGCAGTGGTAGCCTTTCCTAATCTGGTTTTAATTCACTAGGCAACAAATCTGTTGACCGTGAGTCTACTGCATATAGCAGAGAGGAAGTGCTTATTACTGTGGCATAATTAAAAGGATTCCTACCACACAGGTAATGACACGCTCTCTGCTTTCTTATTAAAGGTTTCCTTTGTTTGGGTTTACACCGAATTAGTTGCATATGTGACTGTTTTTGCTGCAATATCATCTTCAACTACTTAGTGCGTCGTCACGCTGACCTCTCAATTAACCCTTGTTTCAAAGACTGCTCAGTGCAGGTGCAGCAACATTGCTCTTCTGGCAAAGGACATGTCTTGCTCACTGCCAGTGACCTCTGTCATTGCTGAGGATCTGGGCATGCTACATATGCTTTTTGTTTACAGTGCAAGGCCTCAGCTAATTGTGTAATTGTGGTGCTGCAGATCCACAGCCTGTAGGAATCTAGAAGCTATTCAAACATAAAAAAATAAAACCTAGGTCTAACCAACACTGGATTTGTCCAGTTTTCTGGCAATAAACTTCTCCCCAGAGTACAGAACTTGGTTAAGTTGGTCTGGAAGGATAATATGCTTATACTGTAGGTCCGATGGATTCCTTAGCTCATATCAGAGCAAAAGGTTAAAAATAAGAAAATATCCCAAAAGATAGCACTTTAGTGCTACCATCTGAAGAGACGCTGTCTATTACCCATCACGAGTTTTATGAACTTCTCTGGTGAAGAAACTACATTAAATCTCCAAAATAAAAGGCATCTAAGTTCAGAAAAGAAAACTGCCTAAAATATGTTAGGCAAATAGTCGTATAATATTAGAGACATGATCATTTGGAAGCTATTTGAAAGCTTTACATATTTATACCTAATACACAACAGAAAAACAACGTTTTTAGAGATAATTTACTTTGGATAAGCCAATTATAAGCTAAATTAAAAAATTAATAATCAACCTTTATGAGGCTCTTGCTTGAAAATCTCATCTATTTTTCTTATTATTACTATTCCTTATTTATATTTGAGACCTGATTGTCTTAGATACTGACTTCAGTTTGCCAAATGCTGTTCTCCAATCAAACTGTTCACATAGTTATATGTGTACTTTGTTGTACCGAGATCAGTATCCTTGAGTGGTCAGTCCTTAACGCACAATAAAGTTAACACACACAGAGACACATGTTTATCTTTATCAAAGAAGACAACAACTCAAATTTAAGAAAACTTTAAAACGGACTGTAAAGATGGCATTTCCAAATTCTTGACTTGTTGCTGTCCATCAAGAAGTCTTGCAAATATTTTTTAACATTTATAACACTGGTTAGCGTGGTTGCTTTTTTTGTTTCTAACAGACATAAATTATATTTTCTCTAGTTAATAAAATGACATGATTCTGCATTTAATAGAAAATAAGCGTAATTCTATCATTTCTCATTATGATTACTGTATCTTTTTTTTTATTAAATCTACAAAATCTACACAAATGTCCAACTTCTCTAAAAGAAACTAAATATTCTTTTCACTACCAATAACTAACAGAAATTTAGTGGCCAGCAATAAGATTCTTTCTCTGGTGTATGTAAAAATCATAATACTATAAATAATAGTAAGCTGTTAACGTGAAAAAATAAAATCAACTTTCCTGAGAAATACAATTCTTAGCGCTAAGGAGACCTCACTGTCCCAGATGCACTGGAGCCCTAACAAGGCTGGTGCAGTACAGCTGAAATAAAGAACACACCAGGTAGCTTTTTTCTAGCCATCCCGATGATGAAATCAGCAATTGTTTAAAAAATCTTAAATAATTCCTAAGCCATCGCTGGTTTTGTTCTTTAGCTTTTCTTTGAATTAGCAGGGAATGAGAAGCTAAATGAAAATCTGAACTGAGATTTTTTCATACATTCACTTGGCTTCAGAAGCTGGGATGCTACATAGAAATGCGCATGGGCACCTTCAGAGGGTGATTCATCTCAGCCTGGGAGAAGTGTCTAAAATAAGCTGGTGAATCACCTTCTGGAGGGACCTTTTTCTTTCTATTGATGTTAAAAATATGAAGTGGTTAGCTCAAACTTAAAAGTTTTACACGAGGTGGTATTCACATAACCTGAACGTTTTAAAAGTCACGATAAATCACAAAATAACAACTCTAATTTTCTCTCAGTCTAAATCGTTCTGGCTGTTATGTTATTTTGAGAATGGGAATACCATCTGGGAAGATGAAATTTGAGGTTCACTAATGTAGAGATAGTGATTTTTTTTTGGTACAGACCAGATACAAGACATTCAACAGTGATTTAGAAGTTTTCAGGATGAACACAATTCATGCCTCAGAAATTATTTAATGTTTGGAAATGAACCACTCAATCAGCAAGAATTTTGCTGGGTCTCTATGGTGCCTCAAGGAAACAGAAGTCACTGAATTCCTCCATTTGACAAGAACATAAACATACATTTTAAAAAGTCCAACCCAAAGAGGATTATTAAAAAACAAGGGATTTTTTTCTTTAAATTAATGTGGCTGATTCAAGAAGGCAGCTACACAGCCTTCTGTCATTATTCCAGATCTATTAGTCAGATCTGAAGTCCTCAAGTAGGTAGGCTTCAGACAGTTTCACCCTTACACTTGTATACTTTTCCACAAAAATGTCTGTTCTAGATGATCAGAATTATAGATACAGTAACAGAGTCGTAAAAGGACCTCTTTATTTCTACAGATTTAAACTGTAGAAGTCATGTACATAGTTTAGCAATATATATGATTAAAGAAACCCAAAGATTCAGTAGAGTATTTTTCCTTTTTTTTAGCCTCCAACACACTCCTGTTCTTCATTCTCATTTCTCCTTGCTTCAGACTGCTTTCTCGGTGTGTTTTTAAGCAAGGCAAGGCACACCCACAGCCTCCACCTAACGTCAGAAGACATCACTGGAAGATTTGACTGTGAAGGCTGAATACAAAGACCTGATTGAGAATGAGAATTAATTTCTTTAGTAGCAGAAGGATTCAGACTCCATGGAAAATGATTCAGATTTATTTCGTCAATTTATTTTATCCCTTTCTCTCTCACTCTCTTGTAGGGGAACATTTCTGCTTTTGTTTTAGGCTATCCTGATTGATTTTGGCCACAGAAATAATTTATCTTTTTATTTATCTTTGCTATATAATATTGGACATGTGTACAGTGATCTGGATTCTAAGATTCTGCTTTATTCCACCTCCATCTTTCTGGGAGTTGAAAGGGAATAGTAGGGAATGACTGGATAAGTTCTGCCTCTTTAGGGAAATATGCACATGAAAATATGTATAACATGGTACTTGCATTTAGTTGCATAGGGATTTCTTTTCTCCCATCACCTTCTGAAAAGATTGGTATATTTCGTTTTTTACAGTCAGTCCAAAAGATTACGCTTTCCAGAACCCTGTCAAAGGAATATGATTGATGCACCAGTGGAAAATAAATATGGGGGGAATTTACTCTGGAGTATTTATGCATTAAATAAACTAACATTCTCTATCCCAGAGGCTTACAGACAAATGAGCAATTAAGCTACTTGATTCTTGCACTTCAGTGTAAAAATTGACTTCTATGGAAATGGGGTGCACTATGTAAGGTGATTGTGGGTATTTCTCTGTGTCAGGCCTTTTTAATGACTTTTGTTCTGAGGTTTAACACGTGCATTGGATCATGTAACCCATTCCTGGTCAGGACTGTCAGTTTGAGTCATTTTGCTGGGGAAGCTTTTTAGAAAAAAATTTGTCTTCAAAATACATATCTATTTTGGAGGGAAAAGATTTTCTTGTTTCAAATTCTTGTTGTAATTCAGGAAAGCCTGTCTTACAGTTCTGTCTTAACAGATAGTTAGGACATACCACGACTGAATTTATAAACATAAGTGCACGGCAATAATTTTATCACACATAATTCATGCCTTTTATTATCTCAGTGTCAATTTCGGTGCAAGTTAATTTGGAGTGAAAGATTTTCAGCTGTCAATTCTCTGCATTTGAAGTACGGCAGAGCTGCTCTGAGATTTGTTTAAGTTAATGTAGCTTTGTATACTGATAATTACATTATTTTAATCAAAACTTTCTGTAGAGACTCTTGTATAGTTCTTAAATTGGAATTTTATTGCCTAAAAATTAAATTACGTTACAAGTCATACCAACATCCTATTGGATTAACTGTAAATTCTCTTTAGAATAGATTTAGGTACATTGGATACCTTTTCTTATCTTTCTTTCGTTACAATTTGGTCTAGAACTTGATTATTTTGATGCCTAATCCTCCAGCTACTGTGATTCACCAAGTTATCAGACATCAGCTGAGCTGTAGAATTGTTTGTTTGTTCTTCATGCATTGGTCATGATCTGCAAAAGCAAATCACACCATGGAGCATAATTAATATTCACTGGAAATCAAGTTGACCTGCATTTGCTTTGACCAAAAGCAGATATACAGAGTTTCCACAGATCAGATGTTATGCAGTACATTTAAGTTAACATTATCTAATTTTTTGTTACTTTCTAACTCTGTTTATGGGTAAAAAGGGGAGAATACCATACGTGTTAAGCTGAGAATTTATTGTTAGCCCTAGTAAAATCTAGCTAAAATACAAAATTTACCATTATTAGTCCGTTACAATGATATTAACGTTCACCAAATACATCAAATATTCAACATTCTCCTATTCCAAATTGTCTACTAACTAGAAATCAAATAACATTAATGATACCATTAAAAACTGTGACACTAAACTTCCTAGTTTTCTACACTTCTTCTCCGGATATGGTCTTCTCCACCACAGCTGTCTATCCTAAGGCCAACACAGCCAATCTTCCTCAGAACGGAATCACGGAATCACGGAATGAAGGAATTTTCAGAGTTGGAAGGGACCTCTAGAGATCATCTAGTCCAATTCCCCTGCCAAAGCAGGATTGCCTAGAGCACATTACTCAGGACTGCACCAGGCGGGTCTTGAAAATCTCCAGAGAAGCGGACTCCACAACCTCCCTGGGCAGCCTGTTCCAGGGCTCTCTCACCCTAACCGTAAAGAAGTTTTTTCTAGTGTTTGAATGGAACTTCCTGTGTTCCAACTTGTGCCCGTTGCCCCTCATCCTGTCACTGGGAACCACTGAAGAGAGTCTGCCTTCATCCTCCTTCAACCCACCCTTTAGATACTTATAAGCAATAAGGTCTTCTTCTTCTTCCCTCAGTCTTCTCTTCTCCAGGCTAAAGAGTCCCAGCTCCCAGAACATACAAGATAGTTGCAGTGAGTCAACAGCAACCCTGAGGATTTGGTTTCATAATGCATAATGATGAAATTTCTTCTTTTCCTTTGCTGGGAGCAGTATATTGCTAATGGTTTCTCTCACCATCCCCTATGGTATGTTTTACTTACCTCAGATCTTTAACCTTTGTTCTCTTTGCTACCCCTAAACTATTTTTGCTCAGCTCCCAGGTTCACATTGCTTTAAATGACCACTGTGGAGTTTTTGTGCCCCTGGGTCTCCCAGGTCATTCTGTGCCTTGTCTTCTCCTGCCCTATACTCTTTGGCATGGCATCCTGGGTTCCCATTGCCATCACACCACACTTGTATTTCTCTAACACCGCATCATTATGCTGGAGTCACATATTTTGTTCTGCAAAGAAAAACTGCTTGTTAAAAGTAGAAAAATTACAGTTATATTGTATAACATTACTCAAAGATAAGCACAAGTTAAACAAATGAGGAAATAGAAATCTGATCATTAGAAAGATGCTATGGCTTAATAAGGAGGAAAAACACTCAAAACAGGCCAGGACATGTTCAGACAAGGTCTGGCAAGTCGTCATACCAGATTTTCCCCTTCCTGAATTCCTCTGTCGTACCCAGCTCAGTGCCTTCAAAAGCTGTTCTGCTATCTTTATGTCACAACACAATATGAAGGAAATGTGGGTCTCATGACTGTGTCAACTGAAGATGTGAATACATTCTCACACTGATGCCTTTTACCAGAGTCTCTTGAGTTTCAAACATACTGAGTCTCACAAAAGCCCTAGAGGGAGGATTATTTTCTACACAGTCCTACTTGTAGTGAAGTATGAGAGATTTTAATTGGGTAGCATATCACATGACTAATAATGCTAAGGACAGTATTCTGAAAGTCTTTATGCCTTGTGTGTCAAGGTAATGACTATTATTAAAACGGACACTTTAGCCACTTCTCTCCGAAGACCCTCCCTTGCCGTGCCTATTTTGGCAGAGTGTACTGTCTGAGACCTGCATGGACCTTTCTTTCTTTTCTTTGCTGTTTGACACTCAGTGTAGGTTTTGCAGTTCTGTTCATGAATGCCAAGTCAAAAAATTCTCCTGACTATCAAAAGTTTTCTTTGCCTAAAGTTTCCATCTTAAGGAATGGTATGTCTCATATTTAGCATCGTTTCTTACAAAGATTCAGAAGCAGTGCCTTTGTAAGCCGTCAACAAAGTAAAATGTCATTATAGTACTTCATTTTTCTGTCCTAAACTGTATAGGTTGTTTGGTTTTAACCAATGTTATGTAGTTTCAACTCCCTCTATACTTTTTTTTTCACTCTGTCTCGATTTCATATTATCTACTGTAGTTTTGCCGAATAAGCCGTAGCCAGCAAGTCGGTCATATAGAAGGAATAGCTAATACAGGATTAGATGAAATATCAAATGGGCGAGCATGTTATGCTAACACAGACATTTTTTCACCCTTTTTTCCCCCCATGAATCCATATGTGCACTTGTTTCAGGATAAATCCCTTTACTTTCGTTGGGTTCCTCTTGTGTTTGGCACAGACTGGAGAAGTGCAAAGGAAGGGCACTGGGCTAATTTTTCAGAGATGCCTACTATGCCCATATTCCTCTGAAGTTAGCAGGAGCTGCAGGTGCTCCACACATTCTGAAAATCATGCTTTAGTATGAAACCTTATCCTCTCTCCTAGAAAGACACAGTTTTAAAAATCAGATAAAGACCTTCTGTCTCATCTGACCTTTGCTTCGATGAATTCCTTCATCCTTCTGAAAACAAAAGGAAGTCTAATGAAAGAAACATTGTTTATTTTATGTCTTAGATATAAACTACCAAAAAAAGGATATAAGGGAAAGAAGTCTTTAGGACTCAAACCCTGGATAAAAGCAAAACTTCTACAAAGGAGATAATTCTGAAGAAAGAGGAATTCCAAGAACATTAGAGTGAAGCATCTTCTCTACAGTGATTTCTCTAACACACCTGAAATGCTCCTCTGACATATTCAAGCTTTGCTCCTAAAACCTGAAGAAATATAAAAGAAAACATGATAAACAGTAACAGTAACAGAATAAAATGAAAAGAAAACACATGAAATGAAATGAAATGAAATGAAATGAAATGAAATGAAATGAAATAAAATGCAATAATCAAAGAACAAACTAGAGAAGAGAAAGCAATGGAACAAATTCATTCCAGCTGGGACTGCAGCTAACTAAATAGGATTAAACCAGAAGACATACTTGTCTTATTGTCATTATATTTTGAATGTTTCTCACTTTATTCCTTCTTTTTTTTTTTTTTAAGACAAAAAGAGAGGGTGGGTGAGGGGAGAAAATCAAGAAAGAAAACAGTACCATTCATGAGTAAAATTTCTAAATACAAGTAATATTCAGGTCATAAAAAGTAGCTGATTATTAAGATCTCACTGAAAATACTGACACTGCTGTTCAGAGAAAACAAAGACTCTTTGTACTTTGTATTCTAAGCAGTGACAGGAATGGTGCTGGTTTCCCTGTAATAGTCTCATGCAGATGTAACATGCTTTTATGCCAAGTCCTAAGCTTGTTATGAAAAATATAGTAACCTACTGCTGACTACAAATTCTGTGCCAAACATAGTGCTTGCTACTGATTTGCCACTGTTAGTCCAGTTAGTGCACACATTTTGGAGCACTCTGAGTACTGTTCTTTCAATCCAAAGGAGATAAGGACCACAGTGCCCATGGGATGAAATAGTGTTTCCATTGCTAGACTAATTTAAGGTGCATAAAAGTACACGGCATGGAAGCCCAGCTCCGTAAGAAAGCTTGAGAAATATGTATTGTTATACCTCCCCACGAGCTAGAGGTTGGAAAGTTTCCTTGTGATGTGTGAGATATAGGTTCTAGACCCCTTCATGATCAAGCAAAGGAGGATCATGACAGAGCTCCAATGCAAAAAGGCAATATACAGGAGGAAGCAGGGATCAGCTATAAAGGATAAAAAATTTAGAAACAATTCCTGGGTATGTACGGATGGTGTTAGGAAAGCCAAAGCTCAAACACATTTGAAACTTGCACAGACATCATGAACAAGAACCTCTACCACTATATTCATAGTAAAAGGCTGGACAAAGGTGCACATTGCTGAATGGAGCAGGTGATTTAGTGACAGCAGACACAGATAAGGCTGAGGTACCCAGTATCTTCTTTGTCTTAGACTTCCCCAACAACATCTCCCATGCCTGTGTGCTTAGAGGTGAGGCTCAAGGAGGAAAACTCCCAAGAATGGATGAGGATGGAGTCAAAGACTGCTTGGAGAATTCAACACATATATGTCCACAGAACCTACCAGGATGCATCCAAGGGTGCTGGAAGAACTGGCTTATGTGCAAGGCTGTTCTCTAACATCTTTGAAAGATTGTGGAGAACACAGGAGGTTGTCTTTTGTTATTCCCTTTTCAAAAAAGGCAAAAGGACAATCTAGGGAACTACAGCCTGGTCAGCCTTACTTCAGTCCTTGGAAAAATTGTGGAGCAAGTCACCTTAGAACACATTCCTGGGCACATGATTGGGAAGAAGGTGGTCAGAAACAGTAACCATGCTGGTTATTGAGGGTAAATCATGCCTGACCAACCCTCTCACAAAATCTCCCACAATATTCTTGTTCTGAAAGCGGGATTTTACAGTTTGAGTGGGTGGACAACTGGATGGATAAAAAAGTGATTAGATAGTGAGGCTCAGAGGGCAGTGGTTAATGGAGGTTGGTAACAAGCAGAGTGTCACAGGGGTCTATCCTGTTCTTAACATCTTTAAGAGGATGATGGCAAGTGAGTGTGCTCCACATAGAGCTCTGATAGGCTCTGATAAATGCTGCCTCCTTTCTGGAGGAGGTAAGTGAGTTCACTCTGACTGAGTTTGCAGGTGACAATCAACTGGGGGACAACACAGTATACTTTAGGGCAGGGCTGCCATACAGAGGACCTGAACAGGCTAGAGGAATGGGCCAACAGGAACCTTATGAAATTCAGCCAGGACCAGTGCCCAGTCCAGCACAGGAAAAGGAGGAGCCCCTTGCAGTGGTACAAAAGTGTCTTGGGGTGGCCAGGGAGCAGGTCTGTGGGAAGGCCCCTGGTGGGAACAACAAGGGCTGACAGCATCCTGAGCTGTGTGAACAGGTCACGATCAGGAGATAGAGGAAGGGCATCATCCCATCTGCTCAGCACTCATTAGACTGCATTTACATATTACATTCAGTTTTAGCCCCCCCGTATGGGAAAGATTAACAAACTGGAGTGAATTCAGCAAAGGCCACTGAGGCAGTTGGGGCTGGAACATTTAACCTTTGCAAAGAAGCTGAGGGACGTGGGACTGTTCTGCCTAGAGAAGGGAGGTTTGGGGACAAAGGACTTCAGACCCAAAAGCAGTCCTTTCTCAGTACCTAGGGTACATCTATAAGAAGGTGGAGTTGGCCTACAGCGCTGTATGGCAGCAGTTCAAAAGACAATAGGCAGACATTGAAACAGGTGAACTCAGTCTGGATACAGGGAAACCATTTTCCCAAAGAAGATAATTGAACAGAGGAGCAGGTTGCCCAGCGAGGCTCTGAAATCTCCGTGTTTGGAGGTTTTCAAAACCTTACTGGTTAAAGACTTGAGCAACCTGCTCTGAAGTCACGGCTAACCCTGCTTTGAGCAGGAGTTTGGATAAGAGACTTCCTGAGGTCCTCTGCAACGTAAATTATCCTGTGATATCCAGTCAGAGAATCTCTGTCCAAAAATGTTTAAGAATTTTGTCAAAACATTTTAATAGCTAGAAAAAAGGAACCACTTAAGAGAAAATTTATGAAAATATTTTTTATGAATAAGAAATAACAATTATTTTTGAAATTTTAGAGTTTATAAATGTAAATTGCATAATCTTTTACACTGTCTTAGCAAAGCTAAGAAGCTTTACTTTGGAGGCATGTTAAGAAGCTTTAGTGTTTTTTCTTTAATGTTTTGGGGTCATTGGATGGAAAGTCTGTCCTTCTGGAGTTGCAAAGGACTGTTAAGATCATGAGTATGAACTTTGATCTGTTTCTTATCCAGTGAATATGATTTCATTTATTTTATTTCATCCAGTCTTTGTAGAAATTGCTTAAAAGTCATGTAAGAAATTTATAAATATGCAAATTTGAACTCTCTGCGCTGATTTTTTTCCTGCTGGACATCTGCCTGAGTTTTGGGAGGAATGCTTTTGGAGGGAATATTTCAGCAAAGCATTTTCACTCCTTTCCAAGAACAAGTTGTACATTTATACGTACTGTTAGGTACAAAACACTATGACATTGTGAGCTGCTGTACCATTCCAGTGGTATGAGACTGCCTGTGTCAGGGATGGTCCTTTTGCTCTTCAAAAAATGAAACCCAGGTGAGAAAATTAGAAGTAGGAGAAAGGAAAGAAGGCATGAATCCAAATAGGGAAAGAAAAGAAAGCACAGCAGAAGGATTTATAATATGAGTAGAAATTTCATATTTCTGCGGACTCCTATGATCTTGCTGATTCTAGTACAGAAGGTACTTGTTAACAAGCCATATGTTACTCTGTATAATCAAGACTTATTTTAGCATCAAGGTGTCAAAAATCTTTTTATGGTAAGGTGCTGTACCAGGTTTGATCATAACACAGTCAGTGGCTAAATCAGTTGCCCTTTGCCTCACAGCCACTGATTTCTGTAGCCAGTTTTATGCTGTAAATAGAATTGGACTTTTGTTATTTGGAAAAATACAAAGTATTTCACACATCTACATAATAGATAGGACAAGCTTGTAGATGTGTAATAACAACTACAAATAAACAGTTTTGCTTTCACTTTCAGTATTTTAAAGTCAATACTTTTCCAAGCTTCCTAATTTCCTGGCTTTTATTCCCTCTTACTTACAGGTGAAATTTGTTTCCTGAGAAAAGTGTGGTACTATGATGACTAAATATATGGCTTATTGTTGAATACTTAAGCACAGTTTTAATAAGAGGTCATTAAATCTGGTGGATGTGGCCTCTACAAACAATGTCATCTGTCACTCTATGCTCAGTGAAAGGAAGTAGAAGAACAGCTGGTTTCAGTTCTCATGAGTTTCACATTTTCTTTATTTATGAATCACATGGGATAAATTCCTATGTTTCTAATCTGGCTTTTTAGTCACAGCTATAACACAAAGGAGAATTTATACCCAACTTGATATGTTTTGTCTAGTTTTGAGTTGAGAGCATAAAAAGTTATGAAGCTTGAACGATGTATTTTCTCAGAATTTATGTATCAGCCGATTTCATTTTAAATAGGTAGAAGTTTGCAAACATTGTTAAATTATCCAGTCAAACATTGCTAACTACTAAGTATCAAAAAGGCCTCAAATGAGTTCGCTTTCACCTGATTTTAGGTTTATTTATTTTATGGTTCCAGACAGAAAAAGAAGTGTAATAGATCAGCTTTTAGAAAAGATATTCTCTGCCACATACAAGGTGCCTCATCTATCAGATTAGTGAAAGCCTACCCAGTTAATTATTGACTCCTTGCTGCTTACCTGTGAGAACAACCGCAGTGCTAACAAGGTATCATTACTCTGTAGACCCTGAAATAATGGTTAACTTTTGATTCTGTCATCAACAAACAAAATTCTTTGAAATAAGTCAAAGAAAATATAAATGCCAAACAAGAAAAAAAAAAAGAAAAAAAAAGATATCATTGTCCTAACTAGACTAAAGAAGTTTCTATGATGAAATACCAAAAATTTATAAAATATCCTCAGAAACCTAGCAGTATAGCAATGAGTTGAAGTAAAACATTGACGAGATTCTAGAAGTTTTTTATGATTTGACCTAATGTATACACACTTGTACTGAGCAGGTCCTATTCCTCCATCCCACCTTCCCAAACATACCTTCCTTATAAAATATGAATATAACAGAACATTTTATAAACTATATTTGATTTTTAATATCTGTAAAGTCAGGTTACCTGGACCTAAGGAGTATAACTAACCCTACATCTGAACAAGGAAAGGTACAATGATTTGTCAGTGAACTTTTTGTGCTACCTATTCAATTGTAAATCATTATTACAGCTTTATTATTATTGAATATAAACAGAAATTTCAGAGTCTGAATGGAGCACAAAGTTATTTATGAGGATGAGGCTAATTGTGCTGGCTTACTATGTTTGCAATATGTACAGAAAACTACAATTTATCAATATTTAATAGTTTTGTATTATTCATTAGCTGATCATATTAACCACTAGAACTATATAGAAAAATACCGTGTTCTCATTTCATAAAGATTTCTGTGGTTAACACTGAATAGATCAAAATTATTTAGTTTCTTTGCTGAAGACTTTACAACATAATCTGCACGTAAAATAGTAATTCAATAGTCTTAGTTTTTCTTCTCCAAAAAGGCCTGAGAAACTGAAAATCATAAGATGATATTAAATATTAGATAAAAAATGCATCCCATGTTATGTGGTAATAACCCTCACCATGTCAAAACCCCAGATTTTCCCTAAATTCCTGGAAATTTATGCTTTAACCACTTCATTGCAAAAACAAGAGCCACACATAGCATTTGGCTCTAATCTTCCCCAAAGTATACGAAGTAGCACTTAAATTTGACATTTCAAAAAAGGTGCAAAAGCACAAATCAAAACACTTTCATTATAACTTTTCAAAACTTTCTTTTTCTTTGTCTTATTGAAAAGAGAAAAACCCCACATGTATAGTCAGTCTTCGACCAAAACCACACTTCCCAGTGCTTAGCCTCTGAGCCACATCTCACTGATCATAAACTCATCTCTGGAACAATAATGACTGAGTCAGTCAGTGAAAGAATTGTAGAACTGATCCCACACAAGACTCCTTTCTGACTCCAAAAGCATTTGTGCCTGTAAAGTGGATTTACAAAGTGGACTGCAGACATTCCATGTTTGCTCTTCCATATGTCACACCACAGACTGCAGGATGCAGCAGTAATTTTACGACCTTCTTCATCTCCTTCCATTTCCACACCCTTTCTAAATTATGCCATCATCTGACCTTGCTTACAAACACAAAAACTGTTCTCCAACTGCACAATTTTAAAACATATCAAAACATTAATAAGGATGCTGTGGTTCAGAATTTTTGAAAACTAAAATAATCTGAGGTTAGAGTATTGAAGGGGTTTTCCATGCTAGCAGTTACCCTATCACATCTACCTATTGTGGTTATGTCTTCTTCCACTTCTAAATTTAATATATCTATCTTTTATGTGGAAAGGTGGAGTCTAACCCTCACAAACTCTGTGTACACCAGCCTGACTTTTCTTCTTCTTCTAATACTATATATAATATCTTAGATTCAGACAAAGTGTTGAAGAACTTTTTTCTTTATATAATTTACCCTTTCTCCTGAAAACCTCTGACACTGGAATTCACCCTTTGCCCTTTGATAACCGGTATTCGAGTCTTTCCAGTAAGGGAGGAATCGGTAACAGAAAACATATAGACAATCACTTGTTTTATCTACCAGTAAACAAATAAGGCTCACCTCCCATGAAGAAAATAGAAAAGTATGTGACCACATAATTAAACATGATGTACTCATGCCTTAAGGAAGAGTAACTAATTAAGTCTTTATGAACAACCTACTTCTAATATTGCCTGTATATTGGATCCAAGCTTTGCAACCTTGATGATCTTTTCTCTGAAGAAAACAAGAAATCTTCTGTTGAAAACTCACACTGATATCCTCATGGCTTACCAGCAACTTTGGGATCTTTTTACAGCAGTCAGGCAAATATCTGCCAGGTCATTTCATGGGAATTTTTTCACAGCTGTCAACTCGCTGCAGGGAAGGGATGTGAGGGGTGCTAGGATTTAGAAATACTGATTCTATTTCAATTAGACAGCCCTGTCATTGTCTCCACAAGCTCAAACTCCTGCCTGCATCTTTGTCTTCATCCAAATCCAAGGCTTTCTCCAGTACTGCCAACTACATTTCTATTTGGCTCCGAGCATCTCACAGTGGCCTAAGAACAGTATGTAATTAGTCTCACACATAAATCTGGATGTAGATGTGCTCCCAGCAGGTTTGCCAGAGCTGAGCAACTACATGACTTCTCTTCCATGGTGTGAATAAGGCACACACCACAATAGAGAGTGCTAGCAGGGAGGAAGGTTTACAGCCTCTTTTGCTGGACCTCCTCCTATTTTCTTTCTTTATTTTTTTTTCTGTTCTGAGGCACTTTGTATGATCTCAGATAGGAAGCTGAGACAAAAAGAGTGGTTAACAACTACCAGGTAACATTGCACTCATCTGTTTGGTTCTGCAAGACTGAATGCACCATTTTACATTTAATTTATTTATAGTTGACATGCCTATGCACAACTGAGAGTATAAATAGCAAAGACAGGATACAAGGAATGCAATTTAAATAATCTGAAACTATTTTAAGGAAGACATCTGGAAACTATCTGGAAATAACCCATCAGGGTAAGGCTTCTTTAAAAAAAGATCAAGGAACAACCCTTCCACTGAAGCAGAAGTTAGGAACCCTAACTGCATCAGGTAAAGACCCAAGTCAAGTTAACAATCACATTCATGAGCTGAAAGATTGACTAAGAATCCAGATCAAAGATAAAAGCAAAGACTAGCAAACACATAGATTTGTATGGACAAAGAACGTGATTATGAGAACTACAAAGTGTAAGTAAGTGTGTAAAATCTGAGAGAGACAAGAATCAAACCAGCTCAAAGTTATTAGGAAAATAATGGGAAGACAAAGACTGGAGAGGAAAAATCAGGTAAAAAAGAGCAGGGGGCAAGTTTAAAAAGACAAGAATGGGTTCATCATGATCTCATCCAAGGCAGAAGGTACCCCTGAAGAGGGTGGGCTGCAGTGGGGGGTGGGCTTAGGTCTCTAATGGATCCAGGAGCTCAACAGAGCGATACAAATGTAATTTAAACAATTTGTTTGAAATTAGTAGCAAAGTGAAGAGAAGCCAATTATTTCTGGATCCTGTTATCAAGCCAGAACAATATTCCTTCCTATAGGATAGCTTGAAGTGACCCACTATTATGGCAGCTACATATGGAAGCGTAGGCTTTGCTTTTAACTGCCAGCTGAACAGAGAGCGGATCTAGCTGTCTGCCAAATACAATGTATAATGGTCAGTATAAAAGGAAGGCAGGTGCAGTTATCACACTTGGGTAGCTAGTTTATTATATCTGGATGTTTGAAACTAAGACAAGAATTGCAACCTATTAATAATGACAGACAACCATACAATAGAAGGATGCTAACCAAGAACAACAAAGAACTCCCAAAATAACTTAGGCTATAGAACATTTAAAACATGCATAGAAGGAGGAAAAGTTCACAGTCATTACACGTGGACTGTTAGACAAATTGTTGTAACTTTGTGGTGTTTTGTCACTACTACACAGTGCTGCATTTCAGCTGTGTCATATTGCACTGGTACAGAAACAACCCCAGTAATGAATCCCGTTTAGAGTGAAATCTGTGACTGTCAGATCTGGAGTGACACTGTGTGGATGGGGAAACCCAAGTCTGGAGTTGCCTCTGACAACACAGGAAATCAGCAAATGTCTGACCCTGGTGACTTATCAAAAGCGACTGAACTGCTGAAGTCATTGCTAGTGGGGAAAAAAGTTTGGAAAGAAACATTACACTGTTACAGACTTCTACACAAGTGTTCTGAAATCGTCTGTAGGTTGGTAAAATTTAAGAATTTCAGGAACTTCTAAATTAGTTATGATGGACTTATATATTTTGTTAAATAAATTATTTTGTTTTGTTAGCAATCTCCTTATGAATCTAAACATCTAAGAGTACAAAATATCTGTTTACTTTTTGTTGCCCTAAACAGATGGTTTTTTCCTTTGAAAACTCTATTTTTAACTTTGTTGCATGAAGTTCTTCCATTGAAAAAAATCTTAGAAGGACATTCCATTTCCTGTTAAGTTTTCCTTGGCTTAATAATCCTATTCCTTAATAACTGTTTGCACTTAGGGGCTGGCTAAAAATTTTCTGACAAAGCCTTGATGCCTACTAAAGAGTTTACTATATGTAATTTGGTTTACTGTAGACAATCATTTGAAATAACCAGTTGTCCTTTTTCTGTAGTTATTTATACCTGTCGAGCAGAAGGATAGGGAAGATAGGAATTACTGTGCTACAGTATTTGTACTGTAAATATTTTCTATTGGGTGGGAAAAGCAAGTAATTCTAACATTTTTATTAGCATGCATAATCCCTGTGATATTTAATAGTCAACAATTTTGCGCATGAACTGTAGTTACACGGACTCTTGAAATCCAAGACAGTAGGAAAGTTACTTAAAAATTCAAATGAAATTTTACAGAACAACTTCTATTATTCACACAGACTGGGAGATAGTGAACAATTTCACAGCCTATATTTAATAAAGTTTGATTCAGAAATAGGAAAGAGAATTATTTTCATTTCATTTTTTTAATTTTTTTTCAATCAGAGAAACTGGAGGACAAGACAATTTATCTTTAATTCATTCTAGAGATTCTCTGATTTATTTCTGTTTTATCATGTTCTCTTCTCTGATGTCAGCTTCTGAGTTGATCTGTCTGACCTACTGTGTTGAATTTATCCCACTGTAATCTGGGCCAGGGAGAAGATAATTTCTTTTTGGTTTATGAGGGAATCACTGACATGAGAACTCCCCTGTCGTTGCTACATGGCATCACTCACAATTACAAATATATTATTACTATAAGTTGACAGAGAAACAGAGGGAGAGAGATTTTGGCTTTGTTTTCAAATTTAGAAAGATAAAAAACATTCAGTGACAGATACATGTTTTAGCTGTGCTTGTTTTCATTACAGTAATTTGTATATTTTCCTGCTGAAAGAAATATTCCAAACAGCAAGCTGAGTTGTGCTTCACATAGTGGGAGGAGGACATTAATTCACCCCAGCTGACATTCTGATGCGATACCATAAGTGGTGCAAATGTGACCACCAGGCCAGTAAATACCGATAGCATTGTATACAAGCAATCGTATTTTCTCTGACTGCGTGGTGTAGAGAGCGATCGCCTACTTAGTGTAAATCTTTTCCTGTGCCACTAATCCTGCTGAGTGTTCACAAGGACTGAATCAACTGTTTATTCATCATAAAGATTAATTTCAGCTGGTGCTGCTTTGCTGTCTGAAATGAGAAAAAAAAAGCAAAACAAAACAAAATACAACAATCTTTAACTGAAAGAGAAGTCTCGGCTCTCTTTTCCATGCAGATGGTGCTGTTTACCAGTTATCTCTCAGTGCAGGAAGGAGACCAAAGCCTAGAAGAATTACAGCTGGTTCAAACTAATCCACACAAAAGCTGAAGTTAATGAGAAAAAGAAAAGTAATTTGTTGAATTCTGTGATTACCATGATCTCACAGCTAGTCAGACTATAGCCCAACTAATAGTCTACTCAGTATGCAAAAGTTGCATCTTTGATACCCAAATTATAGTGTTGCCAAGAAAGTTTTCTGCATTAGGTGATTATAGACTAACCTCTCTAATTTCTGATTGAAAAAAAGACCTCATCTTTCCCCTTGACAATGAACCTTCCTTTTCTCTCTTTTAGGTAGGACATTACAACTGACTGGGTTGATCCAGTGCTTGGGTTGTGTGATGACTTGGGCTGAACTGGCCACTGGGCAGAACGACAGATGCTGTCCCCTACCTCTCTTCAAAGAGAGGCAAGAGACAGACACTTATGAGTTTAGAAGGAACTAAACTACTTTAATGAAATCATAGAATCATAGAACCATCTAGGTAGGAAGGGACCTTTAAGATCATCAAGTCCAACCATCAACCTAACACTGCCAAAACCACCACTAAAGCATGTCCCTAAGCACCACGTCTACCCATCTTTTAAATACCTCCAGGGACAGCAACTCCACCACTGCCCTGGGCAACCTGTTCCAATGCTTAACAATCCCTTTTGTGAAGAACTTTTTCCTAGTGTCCATCCTAAACCTTACTTGAGGCGTAACTTGAGGCCATTTCCTCTTGTCCTATCTCTTGTCACTAGCAAGAAGAGGTTAGTCCCCATCTCTCTACAACCTCCTTTCAGGTAGTTCTAGAGGGAGATAAGGTCTCCCCTCAGCCTCTTCTTCTCCAGGTTAAACAACCCCAGTTCCCTCAGCCGTTCCTCATAAGACTCCAGACCCCTCACCAGCTTTGTTGCCCTTCTCTGGCCACACTCCAGCACCTCAATGTCTTTCTTGTAGTGAGGGGCCCAGAACTGAACACAGTACTCAAGGTGGGGTCTCACCAGTGCCGAGTACAGGGAGATGATCACTTCCCGAGTCCTGCTCACCACACTATTCCTGATACAGGCCAGGATGCCGATGGCCTTCTTGGCCACCTGGGCACACTGCCGGCTCATATTCAGCCGGCTGTCCACCAACACACCCAGGTCCTTCTCCGCCGGGCAGCTATCGAGCCACTCTGCCCCAAGCCTGTAGCGCTGCATGGGGTTGTTGTGACCCAAGTGCAGGACCCAGCACTTGGCCTTGTTGAACCTCATACCGTTGGCCTCAGGCCATCAGTCCAGCCTGCCCAGATGCCTCTGGAAAGCCATTCTACCCTCAAGCAGAGCAACACACCTGCCTAACTTAGTGTAATCTGCAAATTTAGTGAGGGTGCATTCGATCCCCTCATCCAGGTCACTGATGAAGATTAAAGAGAACCAGCCTCAGCACCGAGCCCTGGGGAACACCATTTGTGACTGGCCACCAGCTGGATTTAACTCCATTTACCACCACTCTCTGCGCACAGCCATCCAGCCAGTTTTTTACCCAGAAAAGAGTGCACCCATCCAAGCCATGAGCAGCCAATTTGTCGAGGAGAATGTTGTGGGAAACGGTGTCACGGGCTTTACTGAAGTCCAGGTAAACAACATCCACAGCTTTTCACTCCTCCACTAAATGGGTCCTCTTGTTATAGAAGATCAGGTTTGTCAAGCAGTATTACTATTGCTTGCAAGAAATATTAAAAATAAAATAAAAAGGAAATAATGAAATATATACAAAATCATATCAAGCTCCCAAGATGATGATTACGTCACCAGCTGGCAGCTGGAAAGTCCTAGACCAGACTCAGTGGTGCAAGGGAACCGGATTTTGGATCTGAATTCAGGATCAGGGTCAAAGGCAGGTGAACGGAGAGAGTCCTTCTCAGATGCCAGCCATTGAAGAAAGAGGCTGCCCCTTTGATTCCTCAGCTTTTATACTGAGCATGAGGCAGATGGGATGGAATAGCCTGTTGGTCAGTTTTGGGTCACCTGTCCTGTCCGCACCTCCCTCCCACAGGTGGGACCCCTCTGCGCTTTTCCACTTCCGACCCTCCAACGGGGCCAATAACAAAGTCAGCCGGCCCTGGGTGTTATAGCAATAAGTATAAGCAGGAGCCTCCCTGCATACTATGCCTGGGCATCACCTATAAGCAGGTCTTATCACTCTGAGAGCGAACACTTTCTGAAAAATATGCTGTTAATTTCTGTAGTTAGAAGAGACCCAGCTAAAAAGCAGTTACTGAACAGAAAATTGGACAAGTTGGACAGGAAAAATTGGACAGGACAGATTGGAAGGGTAGGTGATGCAGGAGCTGAAGGTAATCTGTGTTGTGAACAGGCAGCTGCTGAGACAGGAGACAGAGAAGTGACTACAGTGCAGGTACTCCATAACTCCTGTCATAATAGGGTGTCCGTCACCCCATCCAGACAGATCCATACTCTGCTCTGTGTCAGGAAGGTATCCAACCTTGCCTGCTTGGTATGAGAGCTCGGACTCACGAAATGACACTACTTGGTACATCTACACATGAATAGAAACAGGAGGTAAGATATCAAACATCATGCATCAGGAAGGATTGAGATAGCTCTACGCCATGCAGGGTGCATGCTTCTTCATATCACAGCAGCTTGAAGGAAGAATATAGCAATGCTCTGACTGAATAAAACAGACCTTGCTGTGGATAATTGAGGAACAAATGAGAGAAAAGAGAAGGAAGGGCAAATAAAAGACCTAATTATCAGTTGCATGCATATCTGTGGTTTCAGGGTGTAAAGGAGCTGTCTATTGGTGAGCTTCCACAGGCACCTGCTAGCTGCCAGCAGAGCTGTGGTGCAAACTAAAGCGACGTCTGTGTGAATAAGACCTTCTTCCGTTTTTAGAAAGCAGCATTTCTAAAGTTAGCAGATAATTCTCCCCCTTTTCTATTGTATAATTCAACTGAGTGTATATAAACTGCACTATTATTCTTGGAAGAGTAAATTACTAATATTTTCTTAGCCACCAAAGTGAGCATAAATGTTGGGTTTGTGTGAAAACAGACACACAGATTCTCATACCCTTACTTTGCTTCAGGTACTCAGGTGTTCTTTGCTGGAGTATGCTGACCTCAGATCATAACCTTCCACTCGTGAATATCCTTTTCTCCTGTAGCCGGAGAGTTTACAGACTCCTTAACACCTACAAGAGCATTTTTATTTGCTGATTAATAAAGTGAAGACTCACTATAATTCTTAGGCTTAAATGCCAGCACTGGAAGGATGCAAAAGTCTGATTTACACTAAAGAAATACATGAGAAATCACAGTGATGGAAGGGGGCTTGGGCAAGACACTTGAGTAGTCACCCTATTGACTTCTAGGCAATTGCCAGCGTTAAGAACTGACAAAGATAAAAAACACTTCTAGTACCCATTTCAGGGAGACTAGGTCAGACAAATATCTGTCAGGAATCATTGATCCTGCCTTCAGGCAAAGCAGTGGACAAGAAGACCTCCAAAGGTCTGTTTCCAGACCTATTTTCCTGTGATAGGTGATCTAAATTTCCTTGGGAGGATCAGGTGATAGAACAGCAGCCTTCCTGTGGAGTTAGCCATCAAGCTTGGGAAGATTATTTTCATAGCTGCCTGTGTAAACAATTGCTATTAAGCAGAATTGTTACTGCTTTCTTTATATTTTCTTTCCAATATGCCTTGTTGCAAGCTTATGCTGAATACCTTCAGGCAAGATAAGTCCTCAAGGAGAATATTAGAAATCTCACTTGTTTAATGCATAATTTCACTGAGTTTTTTGCTGCCAGCAGATGAGAGTAAAATTTTTCACCTAAGTCACGCTAAGTCTGAAGTAGAACAACTTTAGGACTCTGAAAGCGATAGGGAGCAAGGACTATATTTGCAGGGAGATCTGCCCTTTCTTTACTGTAGGGTATCCATATTACATTTTAGGATTGCCTGATTTTAATTTCCTATTTCAGCAAAAACAAAAGATCCAACTACATAGAGCTCTTCGTTTATCCAAAAGGATGTCATTTGAAAAATCACACACAAAAAAAATCATAACGACATATAAAAGACCAGAGTTTCCTGAAAAATGTAATTTTACATCCTCAAGTTGAGTTCCTGTATAAAGAATTAAAATGTTGGCATTTCTCAACAGGCAGAGTGATTACTTGATAAGATTACACAGATAAAGTGACGTTCATCATTTTTCACACATAATTAAATACAACAAAAGTCATATTTTAAATAGATAAGCAAGCACACAATGGGTAATTATGTGTATGGAGCTTGCTGTCTTACAGTGTATAGTGCTTAATTAGACCTTAAGGGACAGTGCAAATTTGCTAATCGTATGTGCCAGTCACAGCCAACATTTCATACCAAAGTTCCAGACTCCTGTCTACATCTGCACATAATTTGCTTATTAGTTTAAATGCACAATTTCAACTCTTTAACATTCAGTTTTGATTGGTTTTGCTATATTAATGGGATAATAACTTTATTCATAATCAATGTTCTCCAAATGTAAATGATTTTAATTGTTCACACATAATAGTGTTCTCTATTAAAAACACATACTGATGCCTAGTTGAGAAAATTAATTTGCTGTGTTTGTTACCATAATGAAATAAAAGTTGTTCCAATTTAATGAATTCAGCAGTAGATTTCATAACTTCATTATGAACACAAACTCAATTTTCTGGGGGTAACTTACCATTAGTTCAAATGAAAAGATTCATTCTCTGGAAAATTCAGGAGTCACTAGTTCTATTTCTTGGGGTCATTCCAATTAATAAAATGAGAAATATTTAACAATGCCATAGAGTGAGTATTGTGACATGCAATTGAAATAATTCTTCCTGCATCTTGAATTTCAGAGTTTCCGCAGCTGAATTGCTATTTTTTAAAAAGTTTCTCAAAGGAGGAAACAGAAAAAAATAGTGACAACATCATTTAACTATTTTCATACTAAATTATTAAGGGTCCTCTTGTATCTTCTCTCATGAACTTGAAATCAGTGGCCTTGTTTTTGTTCAGCAGATCAACAGACTTGCAGAGCTTATCACCATTCAGCTTGAAGAAAATGAATTACTACATTGTAAAACTATATACTTTTAATGCACAGATGTGGGAAACATCAACTCTGAAGCTTAATAAGTAGCACACTTAGTTACTTCACTGCTACTGGATGTAAAACTCTGGATATTAGTACTGAGGTCTTGCACAATCGCATGAAAAAGATTATGGTAAACCAAAATTGACAATAAATTTAATCTGATAACTGACATCTGACATATGCCTAATCTTCGGAGCTCTGGGAATGAAACTTTAGGGCTACTAGGAAAGTAATGAGTTAGCAGGGCTAAATGAGAAAAGTTTTCTTGAACCCTCTCAAACATTCCTCAACTATTTTGTATTTCTCATTTCAAGTTAGCTTTTGTTATTTCTTTTTTATTTATTTATTTATTGAGTAATTTTCACATGTTTCTGGGCTCCTAAAATCCTTCCTGGAAAATAAGTCCCAGTCCAAAAGACATTGTATGTCTCAATTAGTAAACTGTGTTAAATATGTGTTTTTATGCATGTTAACATTTCTGCTCCCATTCACCACTCCAGCCCTTTCTGGAACATGGAATTTAGATACGTATTAGATTCAAAGCACAGATATGAAACGGCTTATACGGCAACTCAGGATTAATCATATAATGTTCTCTCCCAGCCTTCACACAGAATTATGACTTTCACAACATTTTCTTTTCCTTTTTCTTTCAGTTTGGGGACACTAATTTGTACCTAACTATGAGCATATGGGTCGTTCTTATTGAAATCAAGGAATACAGAATTCCACCCCATTAAAATTGCATTGCCAAACCCCAAGCTAAAGGCAGTCTATTACTGAGTTATTACTGTGACTGAAGAAAGGCTTAAACTCTGTTGGATTTAGGGCAGAACATTCAACACTAACCTTAGAGGCCTGAACTATGTACTTGTTGAACAAGTGGATGGATGGATTGAAAGAAGGAAAACTAGTGCATTGTGTTCAGCACTGAATGTGATATTGGATAGTTCACAAGGTACCTCATTCTCATTCATCGTCCAGAAATCTGTGGCCGGTCTTGTAAATTTAGTGAATTAGGGCAGTTTGAAAAATTATCCCAACTTTTTAACATTTAGCCAGAGTGAATGGAAGCTTCAGACTTTTTTTTTTTTTTTTTTTTTAACGCTTCAGAAGAATGACACACTCTTGGACACACTCTAATTCTCGGGTAGTGTGGTAGAATTTTTTATTTATAGAAAAATAATACTACTTCAGTTGACTACCATAAAGGTATTTGGTGTTTTCAGATTATTACATTGAGAGGTCATCTTCAAGTATCTGACAGTTTTTCATAAAACCAGTTTTACAGAATCATAGAATCGTTAAGGTTGGAAGGGACCTTTAAGATCATCGAGTCCAACCATTAACCTAACCTGACAAAACCACTTCTAAACCATATCCCCAAGTACCACGTCTACCCTTTTTTTAAACACCTCCAGGGATGGTGAATCCACCACCTCCCTGGGCAGCCTATT
>VZSZ01002361.1:259924-316250 GCA_013398815.1 Ibidorhyncha struthersii
AAGGGGTAATGTGCACAAGCTTGAACATAGGAAGTTCCATCTTAACATGAGGAGGAACTTCTTTACTTTGAGGGTGGTGGAGCACTGGAACAGGCTGCCCAGAGAGGTTGTGGAGTCTCGCACTCTGGAGACATTCAAAACCCGCCTGGACGCTGTCCTGTGCAACCTGTTGTAGGTGACCCTGCTCTGGCGGAGGGGTTGGACTAGATGATCTCCAGAGGTCCCTTCCAACCCTGACTATTCTGTGATTCTGTGATTCTGTAATCTTGCAAAATGGAGCTGTAAATGGTCACCAGAGGGCACAAAATGCCTTTGAATAAATGTAGTGGAAGACGTACAGCAACATCCTCATACTTGGTCCCTGAAGCTAAGTATGTGAAGTCCCGCTCTTTCATGTCTAAATAGCACTTTGTTGTGTTCAGAAGTAAATAGCACAACTTAATGTCAGGTCTTGGTTCTCATTTGCAACTAGACAGCCATATTTCCCTTCATGAATAAAACCAAACTAACATACATAGAAATTTTTGCTCTGTTCCTTTACTTGAGAACTAACCCCCAACTTATAAAGGCATATCTGTAGCTCTAAGGTATTCATGGAACGATTTAGACTAAATAATTTCAGCCTGTGAAGGCCCCACTCATTTCAAAGATTCACTCATTGTCTCTCTACTTGTGGGGCACAAAACAGAGAAGAGGAATTACTAGTTTTAGTTCCCTTCCTCTGAGGCTGCTTCCAACACAAGTTCGTAAATGTCCTTGGCTACAGTCTCCAGCAGCGCTGATCTTTCATCTTGCTTTGTAGCTACCGAGAAGCTAAGAACAGCAGCGTGACAGGCTCTGGCAAGATATGCAGCTTTTTTTTTTCAATTCTTTGCTTTATAGTCCCTTTGGCTGTCCTGTGCTAACCAAGCTTAAGTAAAGCACTGGGTCCATAAGTGATAAAATATATTCACTGACAAGACCTATGATCAAGATGTGGTAAAACATTTGATTTTTAGAATATTGCTTATCACTCTCCTTCCACTACTGTGGCTGTGACTATCTAATCAGACAGAAATCCAGCCTGAAGAATGTATAAATTTCCCCTTATCCATCTAAAAATTAAGTGTAATAAAATATAGTGAGGTCATGAGCTAAGGATTTGAACTATTGTACTGATGATAAGATCTGGAAAAAACACGTAGTGGGTATAAATAAATCTACTATTGAGTTCAGATGGAAGCCTGTCCAGCAAAAGGTGAAGCTAGGAAAGTATACTGATCCCTTACTTCATGAAAGACTCTACTTGTGAAAACAATGTGAGCAGAATCATATTTGTAGAATATGGATACATAATACCTTGCCCTAGTGCTAAGGATTGTTCCACCATCTGTTGTTGACATCAATGACATGAACAGGCTATTAGTTCAAAAACTTTCCCTTCAGTGTAGTTGAGGCTTTAGCTTTCGGTGCTGAAGGTCCAAGGTTCAATCAGTCTATGGTTATTGCAGAGACACTCTGTATTCCAAGATGTGTGTTAATATCAATTCTACCAGATAAAAGAAAGGAGATTCTGATTACATCTTTTTTTAGATTTCAGTATCAAATACTGCAATGAACTACAAGGCAATTCCCTAAGGTGTCTTGGAAAGTCTTCCAAATTAAACATGCTGTTAAACTAGATTAAAATGACAAAAAACAGATAAGTCAGATTAAAGTCTGATCCTACTCCAACCTTAATTCAAACTGCTGTAAAATTATATAATTACAGTATGCAGAACAGTGAATTAAAGATGAAGTGCCAACTTTAAATTTAATTTCCTCACATTTGCCAGTTTCAGATTATCTAGTGCTAACAGCATGACTGACACTTCACAGGCATGCCTGAAAATAAATTCCTCTAATCCAGGACCTCTCTTGCCAACATCTCAATTGTCTCATGGCCTCCACTGAGTGGGTAGATTGAGGATCCAGTGGGATAGTGGGACGCTGGAATATAACACTAAAACTAAGGATTATTAAGGCAGACACAGATTAAAGATGGGGAATTAGACAAACTCAGATTAAATGTGATGTGGGGAACTAAAACGTCCCTTTGCTCCCACTTTTAAGTACCATGTCAGGAATTGCTGCCTGAGAGAGAAGCCTCCTGATCAGAGCCAAAAATCTGGTCTTGTATTTCTGTAACAGGTTCAAAACCATGGTAAGGCATTTCAGCACACAGGAAAGCATGTCCAGTTGTGTCTTCCTCTCACTGTAGATTCAGTCATATTCATGCATAGAAAAAGAGGAGGAAGTTTCGCTACTGCCAAAGTACATGTATTTGAGGCACTATTTTTACTCCTCTGCTTCACAGATGTGCTGTCATATGTTATTCTTTCTTGCTAGACCTCCTATAACCTTCCCGAGTCACTCCTTAGGTCAAAGGACATTAGCTGGACTCCAGCTCCGCATTCAGACCTGGCATAATGCATGGCCTATTGCGGAGGATGTTAGAACTTTATAAAAACCCTCTGTTTAGCTGAACTTTTCATTGAGACCCTCACTTTGCAAGTTATAAAATAGTGTTTTACTTATACATGATGACCACTTGTATATGACTCAATAGATTTTTAGCCTGTGGGAGAATTACATAAATAAAAAGGACTCTAAATAAGTATACTCAGCATCCAATAAATAAAGCAACCACAAACCATGTAGGCTATAAGTCAAACAAACAAAGAAATCTCAGAATCTGCAGGAGACCACAGATGAACTTGGGGGTAGGTTGATGGAAGAGCACTACTCAAGGTCATCTTTGCGGAGAAGGCATCACATCCCATACAAATTCTTCTTTCCTTGGGATATTGCCCTTTTGTTAGCAATTTAAACTGTGTTATCTTGGTTGTTATGCTGGTAAAGTGAAAACACAGAACTTTAGCCTAGACTACACAAGGCTAAAATAAACAATCAAAAAGAGAAGCACAAATACAATGTCTCCAAAAGAAGGAATATATTGAATTTGCTTATTCATTAGCCACCTTAACCGTTGCTTTTAAATATCTGAAACTGGGGGGCAGATTGTTGTAAGGATTTATTCACTTTCTTATTTTTATCTGTATGAGCAATTCCAAAGTGTTCAAGGTTTATTCAGTTGTGGAGCACTGAGCACATACAAATATGTTTTAAAGCAGATGATTTTAGAACAAAATACGCAAATCAGTTTGCATGCTACTAGGGCAAGTGCCTTATTTTCTTACTTTTAATCATCTTGTTATTTAGGATAACCTATGTTACCCACAGAGCGAATGAGGATAATTAATGTCTAAGAGAGGGGTATATATAAAGCCAGCCTGCTGAGCTACCTAGATTAGCCAATAGGCTGAGGATTGGTGTGTGTCCACCTGAAGCAGCTTGATAACATCCTTTGACCCAGCCTACTAGGAGGATGCCCTAATCATGGATGTAAGAACATACCCTGGGAGCAAGAGAGGAAGTCTTTCGGTCTTTACCATTTTGGGCAGGAAGTGAGCTAAGATGAATGACTTTGTATTTTAAAAATTAGAGCTTTTGGAAGTAGAGGAGGAGATGGGGCTCTACATCCTGCATCTCTGAACACTGGTACACAATATTTAAATCTAGGCCAACCTGTTTCCAAGAAAGTATCCTAACCACTACTTTCTTACTCAGGAAATTTGTTAGAGTCCCTGATTTTCACAGCAACTTATAAAGCAGGATTAAAAGAGTATCCCCAAGATGCCTGATGTACTCTGAAGGCTAGAAATTGCGTTCATGTCTGTTTCTGGTAGAGAAAGAAGCTGAACCTGAATTTGCAGTGCCTCTTTTGAGTGCTCCCATCACAGGACTAGTTGGCAAAAGGTACGTTAAAAAAAGACAAATACTTTCTCATGTGTTTTCTAGAAGGTCCTGCCTACCAATGCTGTTTTGAGAAAAGCTTCTGACTCAAGGCTCTGAGAGGAGATGAATACAGTGATACCTGTGAGCACTCAACTGCACAGCATGGCCAGGGCAGGGGTGGTTCTGGATATGTCCACTGAAATCTGGCATCCAGGTATAAGTGACAATAGAGAGTCAGTTTTAAAAATCTGCATTTCAGATTTCAGCCTTCATGTTACTTTGTCTTTAATCAGTCAAGTAGTGACATAGAAAACCCTTCAGACACAGAATCATGTGTGCACTTCAGATGGAAGAGACCCAAATGTACAGACTTTAGGCCTCATTATCTTCTCATGCCCTCCCAATTTCAACCAAAGTGCCACAGAAATTAAAAGTCAAGTAACATTAGAATAATTTTAAAAAAGCAAGAAATAAATCATACATTTTCCATCATTTCAGTGTAAGATCTGAAATGCATTCACGTTTTGTTCTTCTTAGTAGCTGCTTCAATGTAAACATATCAGCTCTGATGCAGAAAACAGAAATACATTCATTAGGAGAGGCATTTATAGAATTAAATAGGAAACTTGAAAATGCCAACTTTTTTCTTCTATTAAAACCCTTTTTTCCTTGAAAGGTGGGACTTTTTTGGAAGTGGGTAGGGTAAGAGGGAAGGATTTGCAAAGTCACTGCAGCCTTGTCCAAGATGAATTACTGCCTCCCTACCACGATATGAACAACAGTGTCCACAGTCATCTGTTTCCTGAACATAGAACAAGAAAAGCCAGAAGTATTCAAAGTAAAATTGTAATTGGACCTTACAGTAGTTCCAAAAACAATGGGAGCTAGAAGGGGAACATAATGACTCATTTTGGCTGCTCTGTCATATCATTTGTTCTTCCTTGGCCCTATAAACTGGTATATAATGACTTTTAGAAATATAGGAAAATTAGAAACAGAAACCAAATTGTCAGAACTCATAACACCTTTCCCTTATTTCCTCTGAGTTTGAAAAGAAAAACCAGCAGCATTTGTGAATGTAACCTTCTAATATTAAAATGAAATCATGTGTTCTAGTAGCTGATTGTGACAGTAACTCTTCATTTCCCCCTTTCTGTTCTCAAGTGGCAAATTGATATGACACAATGCAGAAATGTTTTCAAACACATGGCCTGAAAAGCTTAAAGTGTATCTGTAATACATTAGTTTCTGAAAACTCAGATGTCCATATAATGTGTCCGTATCTGTAAAATTCTGCAAGAAAACTAATCCAAGCAGATTTGAGCTAACATCTGTCTACAATATCAACTACTTAAGTCAATGTATTGGTCAAGACTGTATCTAGGAAATAAACTGAAAAAGATGTGAAAGCAAAATGAATAATAGTTACAGTATATCATATAGATTCTTGATTTCTGGTCTTTAAAAGTTTAGTGAAGCTTTTGATTTACTACTTCTTTCTTTTCTACTACTTCATTTTGTGACATATTAGAACAAAAAGAGAGGTTGACCAATTTGTTTTGCAGAGACATTCAAAATGTTACATCTTGTCTTGGTGAATACATTGTATAAATGCAGTTTGTACTAAAAATTTAACAAATAACTACCCTGGTCAGCTTTACAGAAAATGGTATCTGGAGAATTTTTATTTTTATTGGATTAGGCTACAATGCAACATACATTTTCAGGTACAGCACCAGAACGTGTCCTACCAGCAACTCCCAAGAAACATCAAGTTTCATCAACGAAAAATAAATTTGAAAAATTGCTGTTTAATATGGATTGATGAAGCTGATTTTGTTGCTGTACCTTACAAATCAACACTGTCACATTTGTTTAGATGTCAATAAGTTCCATTTCCATGTAACTTATTCTGTAAGTAGCTCAGGCACATAAAGAATGTGCCAATTGCCCAAGGACAAAATAAAGAGAAAGTATTACATTTGCATATACTACCATTTGCTACCATGAACTGTAATGGACACTACTGTGGTAAGCAAGAACAAACTTAGATATTCATGGCTGATGGACATAACCTTCATTTCAGTAGCGTAAAAGCTATAGGTATCAAAAACCAAATACAGAGACAGATACAATCTCATTCAGAGGTCCTCTGATTAAAGAAGTCCATAACATCAGGAGGCTACAGCACCACTAAATCACACTAAACACCGATAACAGCTTAATCCATAAGGTTAAGCCCAAAACATCTCTCTCTTCCTTCCTACCTCAACCAGAAACATCTCTTTATTCTAAGGGACTCAAAATAATAAACGAGCATCAATATAAGTCTCTTTAAAAAAATTATAATCTCAATACTATTACACAAAAAACTGATTTTTAACTGACTTACTCTTTTCCAAAAATTATTTAATTCCTGCAATATGTTTTCATCTTTTCTTAAAAATCTGAAGGCATAAAACTACTGCATTTTTGGTTGGGAAAATAATATTTGAGCAAAAGAAATAAATCTTTGTATGCGTTTCTGTTTGGAAATTTCAAAAAGTTTCATTTCCTTACAGTCTAAACAAAACAATAAACATTTGCAATCAAATTTCACTTCAGATTCCTCCATTATGGTCCTCTTATGCTGCTTCATGTTTTTTTCCAAGTGTTTTCTATTAGCTGATCTTTCCTTCAGACATTCAAAGAGGTGAGGTGGCACAAGAAGAGAAATATTACTCTCATTCTCCCATGGGAAACTTTGAGTTTCACTGAAAATATTTCAATAATCATATTTGGGGGGGGAATGGCTGACCTTTTCCCTCCCCCCAGGAGGGCAAAAGCCATCCTCATGAAGAATAAACCACCCAGAAATTTTCAGTCATCTCTGAAAATCACATGGGAGCAACTTCCCTAGTTTGTGTGCTCCTGAATGACCAGATGAAGGAGAAGGACAATCAGGCTTGGGAACAAAGTGGATTTTCATAATCACTGGGATTTTGTGACAACGTTTTTCATAGATACTACTTTATTTCTGGTTCACTCCAGTAGCTTCAGCTATCACTCAAGCTCCTGTGACCTCAGGAGAGACTTTTATGAATAATGATTTTTAAACAGGAGAGATTTGGAAATTGATTATAGGTAAGAAGGAATGGAGAGGAAAAAAGAGAGAAAGGTTGGATCAAATGAGGATAAATATAGTTTAGCTGGGATTACCTTAGGTTGCACCCTTATTAGCATTTTATAAATAACTACATAGCTCAAGTTTCAGATCGATTCAAGATGAAACAATATTCACCAATTATTTTAAGCTGCTTTATAAAATAACTGCTGTAGAGTCTGGCTCCACTATGTGTCTCTTGGAGTTTTCCAGTGTAGATGTGAAACAATACCGATGCACTGTGGTATGTTTTGATTTCACTTCGCAGTGTTACACTGTTATTATGCAAGACTCAAGTCAGAATCAGAATGTTTGTGTAACAGACAAGACAGAACTTGTATCGAAAAATAAGGTTGCATCTATATCTTGAAGAATTTTGAATTCAGTTTAAAATAAAAGTCAAATTATTAATATTTTCAACATTTTTTCTTAAGAAAATAAGAGGATTTCCGGTAAATGCATGCAGACATTCTTGTTGCGTTCAGTCTTCAGCCCCTGAAGCAACAAGCTCTTTCAGTGTGTAATTCAGGAGCTATAAAACGTGGACTATTGACACAGCAGACCACGTTGTCTCTTACAGAGCCATTATGGTCTTCGTTGTCAATGAGAGTTTGCTTATTTAAAAAATAATTTGCTGTGTGTGGGGCATACAATCCAGTGGGTAAGCAAAATAAAGACAGATGGCAATGGATTAACTCTGGCATATTTCATTCCAAGGCAGATTTTACAGTTAGAAAATCATGTACTGCATACACTGACAAAAATTTGCCAAGTTTTGTGAAATATAAAATTGTTTGCATGATATATAATGGACAGAATCAGCAGGTCAATGGATATAAATTCATATCTCTATCAACTTCGGTACCATGCTGATATGTCCAAGAGGTTGTTGGGAGCATTACCTAAATATACGATAGACTCATTCAGTATAATCTAGCTTCTATATATTGTTACTTCACTTTTACTTTGCTACTATTAAAAGTATATATAATTAAGCACCTAAATATATCAACATTTCATTTATTTATGAGACTGACCCTATGTTATTTCTTGTAGTTAAAGCAAGGAGAGACTCCCCATTATCCTGGCAAAAAGGATAGTGATAGTTTTCCTGTAGACTTAAAGATAAGATACGGCAAGCAGTTCTCTTGCAATGAGAGATCCTAAAGGTATGCTCCAAAATTCAAAGCATTGTATAAAATTAATGGGAAGGGATACTCCCTTCAGACAGTGCAGACAAACAATTTCAGTTAGTTTATTCTTACCGATAAATCTCATAGGTATTAGAAAGGAAAGTTAGTGTTAAATAGCACTTAAGGCAATTTCTAAATATATTTATCTTAAAAACCAATGACAGATGATCCAGTTTAGAAACGAAAGGCTGCTTCAGGAATTTTGTTGGCTCTCTGATTGATTACATGGGATTTTTCAGTACTGTCAGAGTGTCCAGGGGAGGACAGAATTCAAAGTAAGCACACTCTTATATCTGATATCTTGTGTCAGCATTCAGAGGTCTGACACACTATCTAGTCTGTATATTCTATTAAGATATGAAACCTCATAGAAAGATTTATATCAATAGCAACTTTATAATTATTCATCATTGATAAGTTTCTGTGGGGGTTTAGTGTTTTTCAGTCTAAGAAATAACAGTGAGGAAAATACCACATGTGGAAATTATTAGAGCGTTGTTACACCTACACTGATGTGTTGGTTCTATTTCAACTCAGGCAATGCTTAAAAATAGAAACTGACTGCGCTATGATTAAATACAAAACATGCCAGTATAGGAAAGAAAATCAGCAGTTTTCAAATCCTTGATGTCATTTTACAGCTGCAATACTAGTTTGGTCCACATGGTATTTCCCAGACTTCTGCAACATAAAGGATGAAAACTGTATGAAAAGCAAACCCATTGGTAGATGTATTTAATAGACAGTCAAAAGAATCTAATACCTTAGAGCAAAAGATATAGATAAAATCAGTTTATCTTCTGAATCACCTCAGTGGATCAAATGTATCTGTGCCTTTGCATGGCAAGTATGAATCCTACCTTTTACTTTCTGTCACCTGTGCTGAGGCACTATAGAGTCATAGAATAGTTTGGGTTGGAAGGGACCTTTAAAGGTCATCTCGTCCAATCCCCCTGCAGTAAGCAGGGACATCTTCAACTAGATCAGGTTACTCAGAGCCCCGTCCAGCCTGACCTTGAATGTTTCCAGGAATGGGGCATCTAACACCTCTCTGGGAAATGCATTCCAGTGTTTCACCACCCACATTGTAAAAAATTTCTTCATATATCTTCTACTTTAAAGCCATTAGCCCTTGTGCTGTTGCAACAGGCCCTGCTAAAAAGTCCCTCCCTGTCTTACCTGTAGCTGCTCTTTAAGTACTGAAAGGCTGCAACAAGGCCTTCCCAGAGCCTTCTCTTCCCCAGGATGAACACTCCCAACTCCCTCAGCCTGTCCTCACGGGAGAGGTGTTCCAGCCCTCTGATAATTTTTGTGGCCCTCCTCTGGACCTGCTCCAACAGGTCTTTCCTGTGCTGAGGGCTCCAGAGCTGGATGCAGTACTGTAGGTGGGGTCTTGCCAGAGCAGACTAGAGGGGCAGAATCACCTCCCTTGACCTGCTGGCCACACTGCTCTTGATGCAGCAAAGGATAGGGTTGGCCTTCCAGGCTGTGAATGCACATTGTTGGCTCATGTCTAGCTTTTCATCCACCAGTACCCTCAAGTCATCATTTATGATAAGTCATCTTCATGTAGAGTCACATATATTCAGGCCACTTAATGACATAATTTTTACCAAAGAAACAAGATACTGGATAGTAAAAGAGAAAAAATAAACTAGATGTTTTTACAGGAAAAATAATGATATGATGCATCGTGCCTTTACTGGACCATCAAACAATAAATAGTAGCCAAAATAAATATAAAAAATAATATCATTCACTTTAACAATAATATTTAGACATGCACCAACAAAAAAATATATATGGGACATTACTAATAGCATACTCAAGCAAAGATGAAATGTCAGGTTGAGGTATCCAAATAATAGATCAATGTCATATTTTGTTAAAAAAGTCTGCTAAGAGTAAGTATTGTGCATAACAGTTTATCAATGAAAGTTAGCTAGGGATTTTAGTTTAACAGAAATTAATTTACTAGCGAGAGTGAATGAAATAAAAGCAAGTTGGTCATTGGAAGTGGTGGAAAGCAGCAGCTTTCACTAAAGTTTTTCACTAAATGAAAATGAGGAGGAGGAAATGGAGAACCTTATATTTAGGTACAAAATTGACAATAGGTATGCCATGAGTAAAATGTCTGATACAAATAACCATGTGCTAATACACAAGCATTCAAAGATGAGGATATAGACATCACTTTAAATGAGGCTTTTACATAGTTGTACTGTTTACTCATTTTCATCCTATCTGATCATTTGAAGCCAAAATTAGATGAGGCAATTTTTGTCTTTAAGGCCAAACTACTATGAATATGCTAAACTGTGTTTTACCACTTTAAATTTGGCAGCAACACCTCTTCCACAAGTGCCAGTTTGTTTTATTTGTCTAAGTATATTTGCAGCATATGAAGTTCACTTGTCATTTGAGTAATAATATTTGTTTTGTTTTTCCTTTCCTACCTAAGTAATACATTGTATGTGCAGCTATGAGAAAAATGTCAGCTTTCTTGCTTTCTTTTAAAGAATCCAGAATATCTACCTCCTCTGCCCATGTTAATAAAACACCATGGAAATCCTTAGAAGAAATATACAAATATTGAAGAAAAAAACCACACCGTTAAACCCTAGATCACAGGCATAATCTTCTTGGTTTTGCATCTCCTTTCCATGCACTGACATACTAGCCTGTGAACAGAAAACAGACAGAAGACACTCAAGTCAAACTTCTTATTAGGTTGGAATAACTTTTCCAGTATAAGTTAAACATTCATGCCAGCCCAGCTAAGCAAAACTAAGCAGTTAACTTTGAAGGGAGACCTTAAGAGGAATATAAAAATACCACTGCAGCCATCCAGTCTCTCTAAATATCATTGCTGTAATTGCCAGAATTATAGCTTGTGGTTACCTGCCACATTCTTTGGTGCTCAACTCATGGTTATTGTGCTGCCACAGTTTAAAACATTGGCTCAGAGCTGTTTTGCAATCCACATAATGCTATATCTACTGCATACAGTACTGTATCAAACAACAAACACAGTCCTTGAGACCAAGTGCATTGAAATATACCTACATAACAAATGACATTTTAGATAACTACAAAATAATGCATACATGATGTCATTCCAAGGGACATGTCTTAACCTTTGGTTCTTAATCAAAGTATAATAATAATAAAAATAAACTGTACTTTGCATTTTTTTACTTCCGTGATCACAAAAAAGACAAGAGTATTTCAGTATATGGCCTGTTTCCCAAGGCTTTTCCCCCAGATCTTCTTGCAACTGATAATGAAGGCAACATAATAAAAGTCATGATAGGGAACATATTCATACATAGGCCACATTTGTCACACTGTTAATCCTATTAAATGGCTTGGTAATAGCAGGAGTATTAAATGTATTAAATATTTCCTGATAAGAAATTGATTTTTGATATCTTACTGTATCCATTTTCTAAATTCCCTTTTTCCTGACAAATGATCAAATCGGGGGAGATGCAAATCTTTGTGAGGGTTTTTTTTAATTAAACTGTTATTATTAATAGAATCAGACTTATTTTTGATAAGTTGTAATTAGTACCACAGTACTGATGCACCAGTGCCTTCTGAATGATGTTCAGAAATCCCTTCACTTTCTCTTATTGCTTCAGGTGTGTATATATAATCCTATATTTTTTGCATATAGTTGCCACCATCTTCTTGGGTGTGATCTGAGTTACACAATGTGGATGGAGTCAATGTGTGCTGGTGGCCTTGGACAGATTCAGCAAGTCTTGCTGTCCTGCATTTATCAGTTCTTTGGGATTTAACAAAATCAGTAGTCTCCAGGGTTTTTCAGTTCTTGGAAGACTTTCACATTCTCCTCTCATACTATTTCTCTTCTCACCTGAAGTTTTCTGGTGACTATCCATCTGTACACGCAGCCACTTATAGAAGTTATTTCCACAACATCACAGAGAGGTGTGTGAAAAGCGCAAGACAGACATGGAATTTTTACCTTGAGTCAGGACGAAACATTGGAAATTGAGAGTTTTTCAAGACACAGAAGTAATTTCCCCTTTAATCTAACACAAGAACTTTTTGTATATTTTCAGTGAAGATCATATGGAAGATGCAGTGAACTTGAGCCATTAATCCTTGTGACAAGTAATACACATCTCAGCATGCATCCTGCGGTGGTGCAGTCTCCCTCCCCCTCACCTTAGGCCTCTCGGTACTTGGCATGATGTCTTTCCCACCTGGGTCCCATAACAATACAATGGACCAGAATGTAACACAATGGTCTAACATGAAAGAAAGTTGGAGAGCAATGGACGAAGAATAAAACAGTGTGCCTAGTTCTCAAGGCTCCTACCGTATAAAGATAATAACTACACTTAATCACTCCTGACAACATATGGATCATGGCCACAGAGAGGGGGGTACCAGGACCACAAGTTCTAGCAAGTCCTGGGCTTGTGTAACCGATGGAAAGTACTGGAATATTCCATTGTCTGAGCTGGGCTGCAGTGGAAAAGTACCTGACAAAAGTCACTTATCTTGGATCCTATAAGTAGAGATTCTAGTCAAGGCCCTTTGAGCTCTTCTGGATCACAGCAGGCTGTGGTCAGTATCTCCCTTGAGTTAGGATGCTGCTCAGGCGACATCTCAAGGACTAGAAGGCCAGGATGAGACAAACCCTTCTCTAGCCTCAATTAACACCCATTGAGGAATGCTGGTATATTGTATTTACTCTAACTTGAGAAAGGGAAGTTTTAACTATAGGCTCGCGTCTCTTTCATCCACCTTTCCACTTACATGTTTATTATTAGCTTTATAGATGTGAATGCTCTTCCATTTGTCCTTGCATGCGTAGAAGTTAAAAAGGTTACCTGCACGTTCACTAGAGTCATGCGATATTAGGAGATCTTTGATCTCTGTTGTTACAGACCAGTGTGTGTGCGTGTGCTCACACGCTTCGCTTATATGTATATTCATCAGCTTGAGATCTGTGCTTTTGTTCATGTGTATATGTACTGATTCATGATACTTTATAATAAGCTAGTGTGAATCTTGCCATCTTTGAATCTGTAATTAAGTCTCTGTGCAGTTATTTTAAGTCTCTCTGTAAACCTTTAAATCAGGTATTGATTAAGTGTTGCTAAGATTCAACCTGTTGACTTACCTCAATTCATTAATAAATTTTGAATCACTGCTAAATCATAACTGTGTCAAATACTTCCATATGGGACACATCCACACGGCAGAGCTAACCAGCCAGTTGGTCTGACCGTCCACCTTAGGTATGAACAGGTACGGTTTCTGCTTGAGGCAGTTATGGTGTGTGCTACACTCTTCATTTCCTGGTCCTGCAGCAAACTAAGACTTTCTGCCTGGTCTTCACTGCTAGCACGTACGTGGTATAGAAACAATTCAAGAACATCTTCATTATTATCTACACTGCTTAAGGGTCAGCATGTTCCCTTGACCTTTCCAGGCAGTGTCTTAGCATAGCTCAGAGATTGGCAAGGGCTAGAGGGTGTTCCCAGTAGACAACATGAACAAAGGCAACTTCTTTTGAAAGAGCAAGGACCTTATATAGGTACAAGCTACACAGCGTCATCTGACATCTCGGCAAGAAAATTTGTTCATCCCATTTGTTTGATGGCACTTGCAGGGACAAAGCCTGCAAGGTTATTCCCTTATAAATTGAAACAAGTTTCTGTCCATTTGCATGTACAGGAAGTTTTTGAAAAGTAACATTAGTTTTATTCAAAAAGATACTTAAACTTTCCGTAAGTACAAAATTGCCCTCTTGGTGGCTAACTAATTCAAGATGCGTTCTCTTGGTTCCTGGATATTTTTATAACACATTTCTACTTTTGCTCATTCCTCTAAGTATTTTGGCTTTGACTAGAGTCAGTAGCACAATATTTTAGGACCATTCAGAAAACAGAAGTTAGTTTTCCCTCCACCTATTTCATAGCACATTCTGGAGAAGCCTACCCAAAGCAAAAGACTGTTTTCCTCTATCAAACATCTTCCAGAGAAGGCAGCAATGACGTTTTTAAGCTGTAGGCTGATGAACTTGTCTGGAACATGGAACATCTAAATTTAGACCCTGTTTATCCTAATGTCCTCCAACATGGTGGTTTATATTTGTCCAATTTTTGCTGTTTCCCAAGGTATTTAACGGCCGGAGGTAGAGTAGACAAAAGGAAATATTGTGAAATGTTTCTGAGTCCCAGTCTCAGAGCCCATACTACTGTGTATTGATAAAAAACAACCATTAATTTAAAAAAATAACATGTAAACTTTATGAATGACTGTCCAGCAAACTCAGGTTGAAAACAAGTCAAACTTGAGCAGGAAACTGTTGCAAGAGTATGTAAAAGAATATCCTGATGGTCACTTAATGTTTCTACAACCTCAATGCTGTTAGCTGGCACAATAATATGGTGAATCCATGTGTCCCCAGATACCCCAAGCGTTACCTTCCCTTTTTCTGGACTGGTACCACCTAACCTCTGACCCTGGTGTTCATAACTGTCATGACAGATATCCATCAAAACGTGAAAGAAGCTGAGATAATTGTGAAAATAATATAGTCTGTTCTATTTAAAGTTGTGGAAATATTGTTTAGTATCAGTCTTACAACTTACAGAATCATAGAATAATTTGGGTTGGAAGGGACCATTAAAGGTCATCTCGTCCAATCCCCCTGCAATAAACAGGGACATCTTCAACTAGATCAGGTTACACAGAGCCCAATCCAACCTGACCTTGAATGTTTCCAGGAATGGGGCATCTAACACCTCTCTGGGAAATGCATTCCAGTGTTTCACCACCCACATTGTAAAAAATTTCTTCCTTTTATCTAGTCTGAATCTTCCCTCTTTTACTTTAAAGCCATTAGCCCTTGTGCTGTTGCAACAGGCCCTGCTAAAAAGTCCCTCCCTGTCTTACCTGTAGCTGCTCTTTAAGTACTGAAAGGCTGCAACAAGGCCTTCCCAGAGCCTTCTCTTCCCCAGGATGAACACTCCCAACTCTCTCAGCCTGTCCTCACAGGAGAGGTGTTCCAGCCCTCTGATAATTTTTGTGGCCCTCCTCCGGACCCACTCCAACAGGTTCCTGTCTTTCCTGTGCTGAGGGCTCCAGAGCTGGAGACAGTACTGTAGGTGGGGTCTCGCCAGAGCAGACTAGAGGGGCAGAATCACCTTCTTCAACTTGCTGGCCACATAGAATTATGGCCATTTCTAATCATACAGAAGTATAGTGAATGTTCTTCATATGTCATGATGTACATAATTTTCTTCGTTTCAATTTTTTTTTAACAGTGTATGTATGACATGGAAACATAAGCAAAGTATTGCTTTGTGGTTTACTTAATGTTCAAATCCCACTTGCTCTTTTCATAATACCAGTTTGCCTTTTACTGACTATTGGAACAAAAGTATAAACTGTAGGTCCAAAATGTTTTGAAGCCAATGAAAGTTTTGCTGCTGATTCAGTGTTTTTCAGGTCATTTTCATGTGGAAAGACCAGTAGCCTAATGAATAAAAGTGTTTCTTTCCATGTAGCACATAGACTGGAAAATCAAAATTGTGCACTATCATCACAGCTAAAGGGATAATTATTTTTATTGAATAGTTGCAACCATTTGCTAAAATACTATGGAAAAGTAGCGTTTAACAAAGAAATTTCGGGTATATCCCAAAAGTAACTTCTACTGACATGGAAGTTCACACAAGAAATACAGCCTTTGATTCATGTTTTAAATAATTGACCTTTATTAAATAATATGTCCCAACCAATACGTATAATCAGTTCACCCTTGATGGGGGCCACTAGTGACTTTTCTTGACAAAGGTAAATTTTTTGTTACTTTACACTGCAGTGTTTCCACCCCAATACCTTCACTCTTACCTACCAGGTCTGAGCAGGTTATTGTGAAGATACCTGACCTTATATAAAATTAAGCAGGCTGGATGCCAAGGCAATACAGAAATCATACCAGGTGAACATAACTGGCAAAGGTAAAGTGGAAATATATTTATACTTACATGACATCCATTTTGTTCTTTAACTAGAGAAAAAAAGGGAACTAAAAAATTAGAGGAAGGAAGAAAAATAACTAATCCAAGAAAGACACACCTAAGGCCATAGTGAAGGATGCAATTTTTAGAACCTCCACTAAGCTATTTTGTCTAAGTATCGATAAGAAGGCATAGTATTCCTCAAATGAGATTGCCAAATTACAGGAAGTAACAGAACTGAAATGAGTACTATAAACTTATTTAAACCAGCTCTAAAGTTGAATTTGAAAGACTTCCAAATATGTTAAGATAGAAAAACGTACAGTCAAACAATGTAAGCTCTGCTGTTTTACAAGGTAACAACCCCATGAAATAACCATGCAACCATGAATGATGGATACTAATGTTTGAAATCCCAGATTCAGTTGACCTATTTTTTTAATCCTATTTGATTTTTTCTTCTTTTTTCACACAAGGTATTTTACCAAAGTAGAACCTTGAAACTCAGAAATTAATCTTATGTTCCACTGCACAATTTCTATTGTTTATTTAGGTTTCAGCCCTAATGATAGATATGTATACATTTAGATTTGTATAAAATCCAGCTACTCTTGCATTTGTCCTGGGGATTTGTGCCTAAAGATAAAGGTTTGCTAAAATGAAACCATAGGGAGAAATGTTGGCAAGAGGAATAGCTAAACAACCCTCCAGTTATTAATGAGATTCATTCATTCTTCAAGCCTAGATGCTTAAAATATTAGAATTCATTTGTTTCTTTTTACAACGTTAAAATTAGGCCAGAGACAATAGTATCTCACTGTACCCTCTTAATACAGCATAAAGATAAGAACTGCACAATAAGTGAGTTTTAATTTAAATCAGTTACACAAGGATTTTGCTGCTTAAATTAAGACCTAATTTGAAGGAGGTTTTTTCCCCCCCTTCTAAAGAGAAATGTAATTTAAGAAGTTTGCATATTTAGGATTCCAGTTTATACTGGATAGATGGTGGAAGAATCAAATCAAAATGCTGCCTCTGCTGAAGTTCCACCCTCTGCCAGAAACATTGAGTAATTGGTCTTGTCATTCAGCATCAGCTAAGTGCCCCTCTCTCCACAGTACAGAAACTTTCAGCCTTCTTCGTTATTCTCCAGATGAAGCCTGCCTTTTGAAAACACAGCCATCTCTCATAATTGATTTAGCTTTCTCCGTTTATTCTACAATACAAGTCCTTTCACAATGAAAATCTTCCCTGCTACTGATACAAGTTTACTCATTGAATGCAATCAGCACAATTAAAGAACATCATGCAACTATTACAGGACAAGGCACGTTGCTAAAAGCACTATGGTTTTTCTTCTACATAAAGCATGTCTCACCAAATACTTAAGATAGGTATGCTAGTAAGGCTTAGAAAGTTCTACTAACACACAGTAAAAGACTGTTTTCAAATAATACATTAAGCCAAGTATATACATAGTCAAATATATTTAGACTGATCTGTGCTTCAGCTCCAAATAATGGATGTCCTTCTGACAATGGAGAGTGATTCATTCTATTAAGAAGGAAAACCTTGTCTTAGCAAAGGTACTGCAAAATTACAATTTTGTTCCATTAACAGATGAATCATTCATTCTTCTTTTACTTGAAAACGGATTCTGATGAAGCATTAACATAAATAGCTGAATTAATCACTTGTTCTGTCATTTATCTCCATAAACCAGCATCAGAATTTTCCCACATAAGAACACTAGAACCTGGGAGTTTGAGTCTCCCATCTGATAAGCAGCTGAATTACCTACCTACCTATTCATTAAGATTCACCCAACCTGGAGATGTAATTGTTTGTCAGAGAATTTCTGGGAGAATCCCAAAGAAATTTTGTAACATACAGAGATTCTGATGTCATTACTGAGTTTCACATATTCCTCATATGTGTAAGAAGCCATAGCTCCCAGCCAAAAAACCTTTGGAGGCCAGTATATACCAAAGACAATTCTGCTAAATGTTAGTGAAAAGCCTTTTCCCACACAGCAGCTAGCAACATTAATAGCAAGACACATAAAACAAGGAATACCTCATGGGATTAAAAAGTCCTTCAGTTTTCTTGAAAGAAATTTGTATTAGAAAACCACCAGAGACAAAGCCACAGCCCTGGGACGTGGCAGGGGAAGCATCAACATTTAATAAAACTCGCTATTTGAAATTGGCACTTCTTTTAGTGCAGTTGTTGAAGGAAGAGTGAAAGTAGGCATCTAGTCAAAATGACTAGTGTTATGAGTGTGTGCAGAAACACCAAATCTGTATTATGAGTCCTTTATGTAATTTGGAATGCCTCAGGAGACAGGGAAAAATGGAGGAAGATCTATGTCCTTAAGCCCTGTTCCACATTGGCTTTGTGATGATTTCTAGGGCATGCTAGCAAGAGGATTTTCAGAAAAGTGTGGCTTTCCTACCGTGCCAGACAACTGAAGAGGAGAACATATCAAGTTCTTTAAGCTCCTACAAAGATAAGGGCTCTCTCTTGCATCTAAATATCACAATAGTTTCTTTCAGAATTTATGGGGTGAAATAAAGGGTTTGTGTACACAAGGAAGAAGACTAAAAACTATTATATTTATAACAGCAGTAATAAATAGGCGAAGTTGATACACCTGTAAAAACTGAATGCAATGGAAGCTTTTATGACCAAATTTTTAGTAAAAATAGTCTTTGAAGAAAATATTTTCAAAAGTGTTTAAAGCTCTTTCTGTTTCCTGTTAATCTGTTCAATTTCTGAGTTTCAGGAGCACTCTTGCAGAATTTGATTTTTCTTGGAGTTCTTAGAAAATCCCATGCACAGGAAAAACATATGGAAATTGCCCACAGGAAGCACATATCAGATAAACACAGGAAGTAATTATTCAGCAGGAAAGTTTGGAGGAAATGGGTTGTTTTTCTGTCAGTTCTGGTGTTCTGTGGCTTTCAGGACATCAGCAGTAATGAAGGAAATAGATTAGCAATTGCAGGGCAGCTATTGTTTATACAGTGTTGACACCAAATGTCACTCTCCTAGAATTTACCTTGTAAAAATAATTTAATATTGTGCAAAAGCAAAGCAACCTTTCTCTTTTCCTAACAATATCACAGCAGTTAGTTTTAACATCTGCTCTGCACTGAGGTTTGAGGAGGCAACAATTCATCTCAGAAGGTAGTAAAATAAAATGAAAATATATTAAAAAACTTGCAAGTATTTACTAATAATGCATTGTTTCTTATTTTTAAGATGATAAACTTTTATTTTGGAATGAACCAGTAGTATAGGAGCACCACAAATCCAACCTAAGTAAATATGAAGTTTTAAGTTGTTTAAATTTAATTTAATTCTTCACTGAAAAGAAAAAGAACTCTTTTGAAGTAAGTCTTCTCTCAAAGTCGTTAGGGGACTCTCATTCCTGAATCAGCTGATTATGCATTAGGCAAAGACATGAACCAACATTCCCTTTCTTTCAGTCAGTTCAACTAAAGATCAAGTTCTAGCCAACCACTTCTGCTCTTTTGAAAATTTCCTAACAAAACATTCACTGAAATAAATATGCATCTGTATAAAAGCCTTCAGTTTTGACAAATCAGTATTTTACTTGTGAAAACATGTCATGGGAAAAACATTTCCAGTCTACTGTACTCCTAACTTCCCCCAAAGTGAAGAAAGGTGATTATATGGAAAGCAAATACAGCTAAAGGTGCTCTGTTCCGTGCAGGCGATGAGGTAACCCGCATTACCCCCTGACAATAAACTTGATAGCAACCTGCATGGAAAAAATGACGGTACAAGAAACAGGAGAAATGTCCAGAAGAAGCAACTTCAAGTATCATGTTCCCCTTCTTATTTGCACAAATGTTTGCTCAGGAAAGCAGGACTGCAGCAACATCTCTCCTCCCTAGCACCCCGTGTAAGGATTACAGAAATTATCAGCAACCCTACTGGGCCACAGACAGAACTGAGACATCTGTTCCGCAGTAGCTCTCCCGGTGCTACCAGAAAAGACAGAAACAGAGAAACCCCATATGGCTTCTTGGATGCACACTTGTTCTAGCTGTCATCAGTCCTGTGGGTTTCTGTATTTTATGTGTTTACTGTGGTTTTAATGTTGCTGTGCTTCCCCCCTTTCTATTTGATTCAGTCAATGATTCAGTCAACTATTTCACTTAATGGCTGAATATATTCTGAAGAATATTTCAGTTCAAATTACTTAGAATATTTGTTTCTAAGGATTTTAATACCTTATTTTTATTTTAGCCATTCATAATCATAGTACTGTATTATAAGCATCTTATCTGGAAATAGACTGTTTTTCTTAGCAAAATATCATAAAAAATCTTCAAAAACTTTAAATATCTTTTCAAATTTTATCAGTTGATAAATTAACCAGAACTGACCCATTTTTGCAAAGACTGTTAGTTATAATAGAAGAGCATTGTTTGCATATGAAAAATTGAAACAGCAGTGCAAAACTGTTTAGTAAAGAATTCCTGACAGGTTCTGTTTCATTTTATTTATGAAAGTTGAAGTACATTCTTCAGGTAGTACTATATTCCACCAGATATCCAAATAAAAAGATTCTTATTACTCATTTGGATTGCTTCTTACGTGTACTTAGTGTCACAACAGCTTACCTTTGAGGCAAAAATTACATTTAGGTGTTTTCATCATTGCATATCCACAGTCGTTTGTCATCCAAACAGCTTGTAGTTTCTGATCTTCAAATATAGCATTTGTTGAATAGATTAGTTTCCTGTATTACAGAAATAGATATGTTTGAACTCATAAAGACAGAATGTTTCAAACTAACTTTAAGAAAAACAAGGTCAGAAAATACAACCTTGCCATTCTTAAAAAATTTACTGCAGCGGTTCAATCAAAATTCAGCAAGTGGACTGAAAAAACTCCAGCTAGTATCAGAATGTCCTGATTAGTTTGAATCCAAAGCAAAACCAATTTCCCACTGGGCTAGCTGGCAAGGCTAAGACAGATCCCCGCCTACTGGACTAGAGGAGAATGATGCCAGCTCTGAGCCCTGTGAAATGCAGGTAACGGGAAGATAGTCTGGATATGAAGACTCTCGGGAAAAATTCACAGAGGGAAATGGGAAAGCAGAGTATGGACCAGGGGGAGTCACCACAATTGTTTTACCAGATTTGCCTCCAAATGTATGTCTGAGTATTTCTAGTAGGAGGGCTGATGCAATGACCATTCCATCAGGCATCACAAAAAGGTGCTAACCAAATGTTCAAGCCTATTTCCCGTTTCCCCCATGACTTCCCTAGTGAGATGGTTCCCAGATCACTCTGTAAATCTCTGTCTCATAAGCATGACCATTATGGCATTTTGACCACAAATGAACTTAATATTTTTTGTAGAAGTATAAATCGTTTCATGGTCCTCAAGCAATTTATCTTTGTCATTTTGTTTAGTTCATGGAAAGAACAATCCGAATGGGACTTGAAAGGGCAACACCATTTGAAGGAGGCATTGAAAAGACAGTGATGATCCAACTCACTGGCATAAACAGTGTTCTTCTAGCAGAGTGAGATTCACTTTTGAAATGTGACATTCTTTCAAACACTTACCCACCATCAAGTGCAAAAAATAGTATGTCTTTGAAGGCTAAAAAACATTTCTCCAATGCTTCTATACAACATGGGAGTCTCTGGAACAATGATATTACAAGGAATTAATATTAAGAACAATATATACAATAAACTCACTATTAATTTTTTTCAGCCTTAGGTTTGGTTGGTTTTGCAGAGTACACGTCTATCCCCTAAACATTTATCAGTCAGACTAGAGCTTTTGGTTATCAGATTCCAGAGCTTTAGCTTTAGCCTCCAGCTACCTTTTAAAGATTCTACAGACCTCTTGCCTCTGGGTGTTCTGTGCTTGTTTCTGACTTTCAGAAACTTTTCTTTGAGATCATCTGTTCGCTCTTCTTGAAAATCAAAATGATAGCTTATTAAGTAAGAGGGCTGAATGAGCAATTCAAATCTCCTTTTAAACTGGTAAGAGAAAGTAACTGAAAACAAACAGTGTGACCCAAAACTACCTTTTGTCTTCAGCATCTGATTTTCTCTCAATAGGATTTTCATGTAAAAAACAATATGGTTTAATCAGTTCTTTGATTTATGTTGTGATCCCTTGGAAAATTAATTATGTTTGTAATCTTGTGCTGAGAAATTACTGTAAGAAGCAACATTTTCAGGGTAAAAAGCATTTGTTTCACTTCTTTTTGTTCAAAATTTAGGGCATGAAGTCCCCTGGTGCAGTTTCTTTTCAGGAAGCAGCTTCCATTTATAGCATTTATTGAAGTGGGTAGTGTCACTACCAGTATTATAGATGAGGAGGATGTGTGCATTGAATAAAAAGTATCCAGGACATTTGACTCAAAATGTAAACAAGACAGAATTATTTTACAGTAACAGATTTATGAGAATCAGAATTGTGGGTCTCCACAGGTCCACTGGAAAGCCTGGATCACGTGGATTTTCCGGCCTTTTTCATCACACTACATGCTGTAAGTTACCTATAGTGACACCTATACCTATAGCTACCTGCTATAAGTTCTGGGTCTCCCTGCAGACAGTTGTTTCAGACTCTCTAGAATGTTTTGTGTAGCTTGTGTTGACAGGGAGATGTAGGGAAAAAAACACATGAGAAGAAGAGCTAGGTAAGAAGGTCAACAGCACCTCTGCTGCAAGCCATAAATGACTGATACAGTCCTAAAACTGACTAAGACCTGTTTACGGCTTACCCTTACTCTAGGAACCCTAGATTATGTCTGTCACTTTTGTACTGAGGGGGAAAAATAGAGATTATGTCTGTCACTTTTGTACTGAGGGGGAAAGATAGAGCAGCGTAAAGTTAATTCCAGTTTGAATAAATCTGAGGATCTCTGAGTAGAGCAATATAAGTTTGGGTGAGAGAGAAGAGCCACTGATCTGAAGTCTGCTTTAGCTCTCTTTATCTCATCTTTGTTCCCTCAGTATCATGGTCTTTCTTTATAGTCCATTGAGCTAGTTATGAAACCATATACAAACCGTTTAATATCGGAGAGAATAAATGGATCAGTGAGGCCAAATTGTGGCAGTTTTATAGTCTTTAGCCATAGTGTTTTATGGTGTAGAATGAAGCTTCTCGCAGTTTGCAAGGTACCCCGTAATCACCTCCAGTTCTTTGCTCCACCAGGCTACGTTTAGGTGGAGCTGCTATGTGGACAAGCTGGACAAGGGCATATGATGCTAAAGTGCCATTCAGCTTTCAGGCACCACAGATTATAGGAGCAGACCCAAGCATTTCTACTTTATAGCTTTAAGACTAAAATCCATCCATGCTTTTGAGGGTTAATTAAAATAGAAAGAAATCCCTGAAAGGTAATCCATAGCCATTATCTTCAGAGGTTGTATTGCCAATGTGTTGTTTTATTGTGTAGTCTTTTTCACGGTTTAGGTCTTTATAATGTTGTTAACAACTTTCAAATTAATTAAAATTCATGATAATGCTTATTTTCAAAGGATTGATCCAAAGTTAGAGATTTCTAGACTCAACTATTTTCAGTTTAATGTCTTTTGAAAATATATTTTTCTGTATGAAATTTCAGAACTGTTATTCTAAGTTTCAGAGCCTTCCTTTGCTTTTTTTAAGTACTATTTTTTCCTCCTGACTCATAAGCACTACACCCAGGGGTACAGAAATATATATCAGATTTTTCTTGATATGCTAACACTGATTTTAAAAATATTGTTTGGACCTTAAATATAGAGTTATGTACAGTGTCCTTATAGCACAGATTTTTTATTTTGGCTAGGATAAGAATAACCCTTCTCAAATCTTGGCACCGTAAAGAAACCAAACACTTTGAAAACAGAACCATCACATTACAGACTGGTATTTAAGTAGCTCTGTTTTAATACTTTGGACAATTCTGCTTGGGAGGAAAAAGTTTCATGAAAGGAAATGAACAAATGCATTTCCATTCAGGAATAAGTGAGTTGTTGTTGTTGATGTTGTTGTGATTATTATTATTATTATTAGGTTAAGAAGAAGAACCAAACTCTTCTGGAAAATGTTTCTTTATTTTGATGATTTGGATATGTTGCTGGAGTGAAAATGCACAATTCTCTTCATATCTTTGTAAGCTTACATTGTTTCAAAACTGCTTAAACTATTGACACTCAGTTAGCATCACAATTACAGCCTGAAGACAACTGTGTTGAAAAAAATCTAGGCTTTGTGTTCTGTGCAGTGGCTCTGGCACTAGTGGAACAAGTTGTAGTCATGAAGAAGAAACACTTTCATATAGTTTACTGCCCATATGGAAATGTCACATCTTCTATTTCTAGCAATAACCAGATACCATTTCCTTCTTAGAAACACTACATACCTTCTTCTGTCCACCTCCAAAAAACAGAGAACATCAAAGGGTAAAAAAACCCCAATAGCTGTAGATAAAATCAAGTCATTATTGAGGGCAATGCATGAAAAAAAGGAACAATCAAAGGACAAAAAGTGCTTCTTGCTTGAACTCATACTTCTACTGACCTGTACTGGAGATGAGAATAACAGGTGAAGTGGACCTTTAACTTGACCTAATGCAGCCATTGTTATATGAATGAGTGTGATCAACCACTCCAAGAAGGGATTTGTTATTCTCAACCGTAAGAAGTTTGGGCAGATTGGATATACATACCTGTCCTTTTACTGCTGTTAATCAATCTTATGTCTTCTTAGCACATTAGCTTGTTACGTTTCGATTAGGCGTGGAAAAAGATGAATGACTATAAAATATATCCAGGACCTTTTTTATGCATTTTAATTTTCTGTGTCCCTTGCTTTCTAATTTGATTAAAACAATGTGCTTTCCCATTTACATTTCCATTAATCAATAAAGCTGCTTCACGGGGTGGTATATTAATCAATATGAGTAAAGATCCATATTCCTGCATATTAAACATTTTATTTATGTACTATAATATTACATAATTTTCTTCTGTATGCTGTCAGAAAGTATCATACTACCTGATTTCCTGCAAAATATTCTTCAAGAAAGGTTTTAATTAGGTCAGGAAAAAAATATTAGTCCTATATATAATCTTCATAGACAAGACCAAGCAAGTTAAAAGGGCTTCACTGGATGGCAGGATTTTATAATGACTGAGTTTATCACCTAATCCTGAGGCCTCACAATTTACTAGCATATCCTGGGAGTCCTAGGCTGTTAAAATGAAATTGATCATGTCAAGAGCATGATCCAGTTGCCAGTGTGATCAGGTTTTGTCTAGGGAATATACACATAAAAGTACATCCTGTTAGAGGGCCTTTATTCTCTATCACTTTTGCTTTTGATTAATTCAGAGTTATTTGTAAAACACAGTGAGTGTAAGGCCTACCATTCTCTAGAAGAGTATGCCATTAAAGCCTACCACAGCCCTGAAGGAATACTCCACATATTAAGTGGTTAGCTCTACTGGTTTGTTTCTTTCCTTGTTTCTAATTAAGCATGTGCAAACAAGGTAGAACCAATGAGTTAAATTAGTCATGCAAATCAGTTACTGTCAAGATTTGTTCAAATCAAAAATAATCCTGGTGATTCACTCAATAGAGCTTTGATTCATTTTAGCAGTGACAGGATTAGGCATCCAAAACTACAAACCATAGTTGGCATAACTTGTCAAATCAGAGGTAATCACTATACAAACATGATGGAGCAGTGAGGAGCAAAGCTGTTCACCTAATACAGGAGGTTTCTCATCAGCAGAAACTGGTAAAAAAATTTAATACAAAGGATATTCACTACCAGCCACCAGAAAACTTCAAAAGAATTTTTCAAAAAACAGGTAGGCCGTCACCTATGAAATCAAATGTATGATTTGGCTCCGTAGGAAGGAAAAACTGTCTTTCCATATTAAGTTTTAAAAATTGCCTGGAAAACCAATATCTCTTTCCCAGAAATTCCAGGAAATCTGTTACTTTAGACAGAAATACAAACCAGAGCAAGAGGGCTGACCCTTTGATCCCTCAGCTTTTATACTGAGCATGAGGCAGATGGGATGGAATACCCCATTGGTCAGTTTAGGGTCACCTGTCCTGTCTGCTCCTCCCTCCCACAGGTGGGACCCCTCTGTGCTTTTCCACTTCCAACCCTCCAATGGGGCCAATAACAAAGTCAGCTGGCTGTGGGTGTTAGAGCAATAAGTATAAGAAGGAGCCTCTCTGAATGCCATTTCTTGGCATCACCTAGAAACATAGGTCTTATCACTCTGAGAGTGAACAGTTTCTATACAATATGCTGTTAATTTCAGTAGTCAGCTTAGCTAAAAAGTAAAATTACTGAACAGAATGTTGGTTCTGTTTTACCTCAGATCAAGACAGTGGTATGTGGAGATTCCTGAGGACTGGAAGAAAGCAAGGTCACTCTTAATTTCAAGCATGGCAAGAAGGAGGATCTGTAGAACTACAGGCTGGTTAGCTTTGCCTCTGTCCAGGGAAGGTGATGGAGCGTATAGCTCTGGAAACCGTTTCCAAATTTATTAAGGATGAGAAAGTGATTTGGAACAGTCAGCATAGATTTATAAAGTGGAAATCATGCCTGACCAACCACCTAGCTTTCTGCAACAAAATGACTAGCTTGGTGGATGAGTGTAGAGCAGTGGATGTTGTTTGTCTTGACTTTGGTAAGGGTTCCAGTTTTTAGCATTGTCTAACATAATATGTTCATTGACAAGCTGATGAAGTGTGGGCTAGATATGTGGAGGGTGGAAGTGTGTTGAAAACTGGCTGAACTGTCAAGCTCAAAGGCTTGACAGTGACACAAAGTTCAGCTGGAGGCCAATCAATAGTCAAGTAACCTGTTAGATAAGAGTTCTGCTGGAGTAAGTTAAATAAGCAGTAGAGTTTGTTCAAAGTTTGATAACAAAACTCAGTTTCTTCACAACATACACTGTCAACATTACAAATCTTTACTGGTATTGTTCTATCAATCTTTCTAAATCTTGCAAAAAATCTGAAGATCCACAAGCTCACAAACTAGAAAGTATTCATTGTCACAGTATCACTATCAAAACTGGACACATAATCATGTTTTGGATCTAGGCAGTAGAGATTCAGAGAACAAAAAAGGAAAGAAATTGGAAGAATAAAACAAGGGAATGAAAAGCAATAGAACCATAAAGTGGTCCCTAAAAAGCTGATCTCTGGGAAGAACAGTTTTGAGTACGAATTTAAGCTGAAGATTCCTAAGATTCACAAACTCCCACTTCTTCGTATGTTCGTGTGCAAGCAAAATCAGCAAAACTGTATCAAACAAAGTATTAAGAAAAAGCATTGAGAAAGGTGGTGGATGGGTTGTTATACAAGTTCTTAATTTCTTAACTATTCAAGCTGCAAGACAAGAGTAGTCTTTGGCTGTATTACCCATGGTAGTCACACACCAGAGAAATAGAGCCTAAATAAAATGAATTATTAACCTACATGCTGCCCAAGGTTTGGTTTTGTTATTGTTTGTTTTGCATTTCCACTGTTTTAAGTACTGTTACTGGGGAAGAAAATTTGGTTTTCTACACAGCTTTATTCTGCCCATTGGTAATTTATTTCAACATTAGAGCAAAGATTACAGAAACACAAAGAAAAGGTAAAAAGAAATCAGGAGGCTTTTTACTCTTAGTCCTCTATTTGACTGTCATATGTGAAATAAAATACCTGTGATTCAGCAATTACTCTCAAAACTTGTGTGAGAAACCAATCATGCAACACCTTCAACATTAGTTTTCGGATAAGGGAAGCATCTTTCCTGTCACATGTAAGGAAAAAGCAGAATAACTCTATGAAAAGCAATATGACCAAATTAATTCCTGCCATGAAAAATATTGAGTTACAATAAAGGTCATTTAGTGTTCCTTCATTTTGTATTACAAGATAGTTTAATAAATCTCTTTAAATATCTACTCCATGAATGCATGACTTGTTTAAAGGAAGAATTTAACATACTATTTTTAAAAATTCTGTGTTCGTGGCGCTCAAGATATAAAAAAATCCAACTTTTTGCTTTCAAAAAGATTGAAGTATACTAACGACAATAAATTCCTCCCTACTCCTCTCTGTTCTTGCTCTGTTTTAGTAGCCTCTGCAGGCTCAGCTTAAGACCAGCTGGTGGCAGAATGGTCGTAAACCTGACAACATCATTTTTCCAACATATAACCATTTGAAATGGACGTCCATATATTCATCTGAAAACTCTAGTTTAAAAATACAGTTACTTCATGCACTTCACTGAGACAAAGAAATAGTACAAACTACCTGGGGACCAGTGCGTATGGGAAACATCAAATTTCCATGAAGAAGTGGCCTTCTATTTCTCCTAAGCTTAATTTATATGCCATGAGTTTTTACACTTGAAAATGTTGGCATGAGATCTCACAGGTACAAATAAAGCAAGATTAATACTTCCTTGTTTTCTAGTGAATAGGAAAGCATGCACTGCTGACTTGCATTTCAAATGAATTGCCAATAAAGTAGATTGGCAATTGCAATTAGTTACTTAATGTGAGTACGTAGTTAAAATATCTTTAGGAGAACTGAAGTGTAAATGAAGCTATGTGCCATTCTGTTAACCTGCTAATTTCATTAGTGCACAATTTCAATATCAATATAGAACTAGGTGATTTAAAAACTCACCGTCATCTTCCGACATCTACATCATCACAGCTGTTCCCATTTATGCAAATAGTTTGGTTGTTTTGTCTTCAAGATCCAGCTGTGCTTAAGATTCAGGCAGTAGCTTTCATACCTTTCAGTAAATTAACACCATGAGTTTTGTACAACAGATAGGAGAGTTCAACTTTTGGCCAAGGTAGGTCTCTGTTTCAGGGTGATCTAAATAGCTCTAAAAGCCCAGTGACTGTATTGCTTAGACCTCCACTCATAACAACAGCGGCTTAGACACCTTGTTTACATACATGTAGCTGAATTTTGATGTCTCCAAGACCCACCCTCAATTTCTCTCTTTGTTAAATGGCAAGATGCTTGGAGACTTGTAAGTATAAGGTTCCAGAAAGAGATAAGGACTAATTACAAACAGGCTTCAGCTTAGTTCTGACTTGATTTGAAGTATGTTGAAGAGCTGTATTACAGGATATAGGAACATGCACCATTTTCACTAGAATTGATGAAAAGTGGAGACCTTTCACCTGTTTAGCCTCTCTTCTTTCTTTTCTTTTAGTAATTCTGTATTTGATTATGACTGTTACTGATGTATGTGAGGCTGCACCAAAATAACTGAGAAAGGATTTGGGCTCTAAGTCCCTGATTTTCAAAAAGCATCCACCACCTCCTAATAGTCCCAGTGTGGCAAACAAAGTACCTGGCAGCTTTGAAAACATACCCATTCTTAACTTCTTAAACTAGCACACAAAATCAATAAAGAAAAGAGGATGAACACCTAACTGGGTTTCTCCACTCACGGTGGGTTTTTTTTTTCACTGCTGTGCAAAAAACTTCTCTGCATTACCCACCTGAGGGAAATGGCACTGAGACATGGAGTAACTGCTCTTCAGTGTAACTGGACAACCTTGGTAGTGTGGAGCCTAGATTTCTGTGCACAATGGAATGTTGCACTATGATGCTTGCATCTTATAAAATGTTGTAGCCATGTGTGTTCCTGGCTTTTAATAGGGTTGTATAACAGTTGAACAGATAGTATCTACTAGAAGCTTATAAAATTATACATTCCTTCATTGCAACTTGAATTCTCTGACCTTGATGTGATATGTTGCAGCTCACAGAGCCTTATTTCTTCCCCCAGAAAGGAAAAGTGATTGGATGGCAAAGGCATCTGCACCACAGACTTTTAACATAAGGTGAGAAGAAACCTACTTTTTAGACGATATAACAGATCGTACAATATACTCTGTTATATTTATGGGTCTGTTTTATAAACAATAGCATGACAAGAGAATCTCAATACTCAGTTATAACCAACATAGATCAAGTATATGCAGGAAAGGTATACATCATTATTTGGCCACAGAGGCGTGAACTCGATGAAACATAATAAATAGACTTAATAGTCAAAAGTGTGGTTATACCAATGGTCCTAGAGACCAAATAAATCTATATATACGAGATAAAGCCTCTTCCTTTCCCCCATCTGAAGAAAACATTAAATAAAGTAAAAAAGAGTAAACAGGTATCTCAAGAGAACAAAAGGATATCTGGTAATGTTCCTTTGTGTCTCTTTAAACATGATACATATCAGACCAGGTTTTCATAAGATCTTTGTTTACCTGTGATTAACATCTCCAGTTGAAAAGAAAAGCTCTTCTCACACTATTTTAATCTCTGCACTTACTTAGATTCTAAGCAATTTGTTTGGGTCTACATTTGAATACGGAAAGGTAATCCTAGAGTTGTCCAGGACTGTCATTTACAAATGACTGCCCATTACTCATACAAAAGTAGTTATTTATAACTTGGTCACTATTAGAATACAGAGATTTACAACCTGTTTATTTTAGGCTTGGTAAATTGCCCTTAGGCTGATGAGCTGATAATTATTTGTTTCTTTCTTCAACTGATGGCTCAGGGGATAGACATAATATTAAGTTATTTGCTTTAACAATTAGGAAATTGTTCAATTTGTGCTCTAATTGACTAAATTACACCTGTGGAGGTCTAAAGAATTTTCATTATCACCAGTGTGAAAGCAGCACGTGTCCTATTACCTACATTTACATTATTATTATTATTATTATTATTATTATTATTATTATTATTATTATTATTATTATTATTATTTTAACCCCATCATTACTAGTTCTGTGCATATTACTGCAATGAAATTGCCATCAGTTCCAAGCTTTAAGTACATTTTATATTTTGATGTATGCCAGCAACTACAATACTCAATCAATCCCGTTTTATGCTGTTTTGGTCCATTTTCCTTTCAGAATTACAGTTCTAGCAAATCCACAAACATAATTCAAAACCTAAAGCAAAACTCCAGAAGTAGCAGCAAAATAAAAATATTTTCTTAGGAAAAGATAAAATATGTAAAGTAATTTCTCTAAATAAAATGTAAAACTTCATTTTTAAAGGACAGACATAAGTGTGCTGTACCTAGGAAAAAATAAACCTCTTAAAGTTACATCATGATATATATTTAATGGCTATTTCTGTCAGGTCTATTTATACAATAAATTCTTTAAGGCAGGCATCTTGCACATTGGAATAACAGACTATCTTCTGGATTTTCCCTTGAGTCTTAAAACAGTAAACACAACAATAAATTGAACCGTATTCATCTGGTTGAAAACAGACTTTTTATGTCTCTCTATGTATTTCAGGTTGACTATAACAGTTGTCTAGCCCAGACCCACCAAAAAGGTTTCTCTTGCCATGGTTGCTTCACGAAGAAAAAGAGCACTAAATTAATTTCCATTTAAAATAGGACATTTTTTTGTGTTGCATCCAAAACTGGTCAAGGAAAAAATATTCAAACAAATTGATTTTTTTTTTCTGTTTTTTCAACGAAATTATAACTCATATAATTCTCATGTTTGAGAGGTAAGCAAGTACAGTTGCTATAGCAAATTTCACAGTTTTGCCGTCACTCTCAGCTAACTCAATAGCTTTGTCTGTTCATGGGCCGATCCATTAAGGCCGCACTACACTGGCAACTCACAGAGTGGTATATGGACCCCTGTCGGGAGTCCCTGAAAACATCTGAAGGGTAACAGTAGTCATTGGTCTAAAATAATAGGGATTCAGCAGCCTACACAACTTATGTGTCAGCTTCATATTCTAATGTGTGCATTGTATATTCTATCTCTCTTTGCTGCTGGTGTGAGTGGGTCTTTTTAGGTTTGCAGATTGAGAAAGGGAGACTGATTGTCAGCAATAAGTAGCAGAATGGTATAAAAGATCTGCCAGGTGTCTCTGCTGCCTTTTGGAGTCACTTCTAAGAGAGGACTTGAGGGAACATATTACTTCTCTTCTTCCTGTCTCATGGTTAATTAAAATTATATTTTGCTTTTTGCTTGTCTGAAATATGTGAGCTCCTCAAGTGTACATTTCAGCAGCTATGGATAATTGGAAGCTGTAGTTCTTACAGTATTTAACTGACCATGTTATTTTCTGGTATAATACCACTGATTTTCATAGGAATTCTGCTTGAGGACCTGCAGACAAACTGTTTAAATATGGTAATGATGACTTAAATGTCAGTGAGATGCAAGATAAAGAAAATTAAATATGTAAGTAATTTTTAAACTTGCAGAAAGCGCATATCAGCAAAAATTCTTTTGGTAGATTTAGCTATTAGAAAGTAAGGATACTAGTTTAGAACTAGTAACAACAGTGTGTTTATTGGTACTATTTTCTATAATGGTGAAATGCTTCTTTCAGTTGTGTCCTAATCTTACATTCTAGTTTGTATTTGCATATGCTAAAAGATGTTGAGCATAATGTCTGCTTCACAATGATCTTTTGGTTCCCAGTCAGGATCTTTAAGTATTGCAGCAACGATCGTGACTTGACATAGAGGTGTACTGTTCAGAAAACTATCAAGAAAGCAAGTCATTCCAAAGATTGTGTTGAATTAAGTTGATTTTCTTAGTAACTCTGCCACCTGCAGCACTAAAGAACAAATGTCTCCATGATGGACAGGTCAAACATAGTTTTTCATAAGCTGCCCACAGCTGTTCTTTCTTTTCCTCGTGAATTAACCACTTCATTGCTGTTCATTCATGCATGTGTCATTGTAGTTTTAAGGAGAATGTGTATTCATTGAATGGAAAATGTAGCTTGAAGGTCTAGTCTTACTGAATCAGCCTCATTATCCTGAACCTACTGATATGTCTTTTAGTACTGAAGGAACTACTTATGCCTTTCAGTATATGTACGTGAGAACACATAATATTACTTAGGGAAAAAAATGTGAATTTTGAATAACCAGTGTTGGCGAGATCATCAAGAAAAGGTAACAGTGTTTGGGTTTTTTTTTTTTGAAACTAAGAAATATGCCCTATAAGACTGAATTAAAAAAAAAAAAAAGTTAAGGGAAGTGTTAGGTGTGAAAACGAGAGTTAAAAGTATAAATATTTTTTTCCCAATGTCGACAGTGAAGAAAACTGAAAACACATATTAAGGTTATGAGGTAATCTAAACCTAAATATAATCTACATGCCAGAAAATGTAACTTAATAGGTATTAGCAGCAGAGAGCACTGTGTGGGTTATAAAATACAGTTCTATGTATCGCTTGGACCAGATGTTGGTTGGGTATTCATCTATAATTCAAGTTCATTGTAATCATACTAATATAAAAAATGATCTATTACATTACAGAACTGTTATACATCAGCTAGGAAGTTTAGTTGTACAGTTCCAGACATCATATGGAAAATAAAAAATTAAATTAAAATCCTTAAGCAATAAGAAATGACTAATTCAGTGTTCCAAGATTTTTCCAGCTGTTACTTTGCTCTGTCCTGAAGTTCTTACATTAATTCTAGGATGCTTGTCATGAATAGTAGAGTCAGAGCAAATGGTTAATGTCTTTTTGATTAATCTTTCAAGTCGATAATTGAACCTATTTTATTTGTTCCCTTTTAAATTCACTTTCAAGATAGTTACCTTTCAAAATATATTTGAAAATTCATTGAGGATTTGGAGGGTTGTTTTTTTAGATTTATATCCATTTGTAGTTACTGAAATTATTCCTTTTACTGGTAATCCCAAGAGATATTCAAAATTTTACAGGATTATAAACACTGCAAGGAAGGAAAGTAATGATCATTCAAAAATTTCTGATTTTCAATGTATACGAGGGAAGGTAAAATCTTTCTTATACCAGATGATTTGCTTGCAAAATGTTTTTAGCTTTCTTCAAAAGTAAATAGTCCATTAAACTTCAAAAGTGAAAGGAACCAGTCTTGGGCATTCTTCATTTCTTGGTTTACTGGTTACAAGAGAGATCAAGAAGTTCTCATTAATGTGTTTTTTTCTGCAACTTTTCCTGCTGTATACACTGAAAGTTTTCCATGGAATTTGTTTGAAATGCCTCAATTAAGGAAAAAAAAAATATCTATCTGCTTACCTGACCTGGCCAAGTGAATACGTTAGATAAAATATTAATCTCTTCCTCTTATACTGGGCTTCCTGGCTTAACTGCAGTTGTCCTGGTGTCCCAGTCTTTAATGAATCATGCCAAAGGCCTGCTGGTCATTCCTCATCTTCTTTGCATATCTACACGCAACCAGTGAGAGGTCATGAGTTCAGCTGCCAACAATATCCTGATAACAACTGATTGAACATCTGTGTCTCAAATTGTATACCCGAGCTTGTTTTCACAGATATAGGCAAATATTTATTCCACCTAAAGCGGAACAGTCATTTCTTTTCAAACCTGTAAACTCTCAGTGCTATATAACGGTTCCTTTTCAGTTAAGAGCTTAAGAGATGTGATGTTTCTGGCAGTAGTTAATGGGCAGTAGAGAAGCCGTCCAGTCATGGTCTCCTCACTTCCAGCTTCCTGTTGAGGAGCTGCTACCCTCTGTTGTACTGAAATACTGAAATGAGATAATGAAAGTACATTTGGTTGAGGTGTACTTTATCTACAAGCTTCTTGCAGGACCTACCTCACATTTAAACAGTCACTTTCCATATATTATCACTTAACCAAAGCAGAATGCATTTATGAATGCACTTCTCCTCCTAATAGAGGACAGATGAAAAGATAGTAACTTTAGTTCATGGATTACTGTCCATTCAAATTTCAGAGTCCTTGCCTACCAGCACACAGGTGTCTTTGTGACTCTTCAAAAAAACTCTCAGAAATAAAATAAAATTAGAAGGTTGTCATTGCCCATTCATTGTATTTCTGCAGAATGCTTGATTAAAACAGCACGTTCGCTTTAAAGCTTTATTCTAATATTTTTGTTTTATCTAAAATTTCAGAAAATACCAGACCTTTCTGCATCCATATTATTATTTACAACGGAAGGGCTCATCACTCTACCATTACCATAACGGTACTTCTATATGAGTACCCAATGTTGTGTGATAAAATCATTGTGAAATTAACAAATAATTCGATGACAGCAGCAATAGGTCCAAATAAGAATAATTTAAAATGAAATGATCCCAAATAGTACTTCTATGAAGCCAAAGAACAGTATAGGAAAAAGGTTTCCTGAGGCATTAGCAGAATCACCAAGGTGTTGCTTCAACTGCCAAACTGATGGACTTACAGAGGAAATAACATGTATTGTCTACCACTGTATTTTATGCTTAAAGAAAAAGATCTTTTAAAGTAGTTCACAAATTTTACATTTACATATAAGCAGTGAATTTTTTTGCAGTGTACCTCCAGAAAGAAGTGGCTTGAGTTCAAGCTGTAATTAAAATGTTTCTTTTATCATATTTAGCATAGCCCACAGTGAATCTGAAGCAACAGCAAGCCTGTTAAACAAGATAAAATATGGTAACATATACTTTTTCTGACAAGCAGTTTACCAGTTTTCATAATCTCATGTAAATAAACCCAGAAATCTGTGCCAAGGCTTGTGGACTCTCTAATAGAATGTAAAATCTTCCTGCAGCAGTAAGCAAGCATGATGAGGCAATTAACGCTATCGCTGTCTTTGTTGACAATTGCCAAGTAAGATATAAAGAACAAATTATTCCAGGTAACTTATTCGTAGAAAGATCAAGGATTGTTGTGTTTCCATTTAGCCTAGCTGAATATGATTATCTGCATTTAGAAAAAGGCCATGCAACTGAAGTGAGCAACTTCTTTCATAGGCTCTCTTTTAGCAACAGCTCAGGAGTGGATATTTTAGATTGATAAATTTAATTATAAGAGGAACAAATTTAATTATCTTGCATACATTACATTTTCTGAGAACAAGATAAATAAGTGATTGTTTTACACTTTTGTATGCACACAAACATAAAAAGTTGAGTAGTTCTTGGCAAATGTTGGGGCACACTCAGCCCTAATTAACAGATTTTTTGATTCACTTCAGTGGGATGTTACCTACAGTCTTGAAAATCTTTTATGGACTGAGAAACATTACTTTTATTACAGTATAATGAACTAGCTTCTCTGATGTAAATTTGTTTATGCTGACTAATTCTTGATTACTCCTCCAGAGGATATGAAACCTGTCCCCTCTAGGACTGACCACAGGGAGGTCACTGAGACACAACCAGTGTTTATTTATCTGTACGAAGTCCAACTTGAAATCGTTGTCGTCAAAAATACACTAACTGACTTAAAACACAATTGCTTTGGTTTGTTTGCTTGTTTATTCTAACATTCACTAGCTCTGAGTATAAACTGAGACTTTTAAAAAATTCCTTATTGCCCAACACAGTGGGAGTAGTTACTTTAACGCAGTGTTTCCGTTACTGCTATCACTAATGTTTCAGGTCTTCCCTATGGTAAGTAAGTAATTTGGCCCCTTTTAAAGCATCTAATCCAATGGATTCAATCTAATGGTGAGTTTAAACTGAGTTTCTCTACAGGGAGAACTTGTTTGTGTGGAACAAAGGTTTACAGTGTTTTGTCCACTTGCATTCTCAAATATGGACAGTTCTTCAGTGAGTATGGTTCAGTGAAGAAGAGAAAAAACTTTCAACAGATTAGGGCTAAAATGACTTCTGGACTGATTCTTTTTTTTCCCCCGACTAATAACTGGACAGTTCACTCAATTACAGTAGAAGAGAAATATATTCGATGTATGGCAATATAATGATTATTACTATTTATGAATCCAGTCTTCCAACACATCTACATAGAATTAATTATCATTCATTAATTTTTAAGGGTGAAGCTACTTAGAAAGTTTGCAGGTTGGGCTGAAAAAATATTTTCATTTCTTCCGACTATTTTTTTTCATTTAATTTGTGTTATATTCCTTTTATGACATAAATAAATTGATTCATCTGAAAATATTCCATTATTGTGCCTTTTTTTTTTTTTTAAATCAGGTCATAAACTCATGAAATTTAAAGGCTTGTTTCCTCAAATTTCCAGATGTCTGCGTACCTGCCTGTCCTCGATGTTGTACTGCCTAAGGGATCTTTGTGGGTTTGGCTCTTCCATTTCTATATTTCACAACACTTGGCAGACAGTTTTACTGCAGTTCTGTTTTGTTTTGTAATTGGGCAGAGTGACTACAGCAATTCTTGTAACCAATATGTTGAAAGGTTAACAAAATACACAAAGCTCACTCTACTGTCAGAAGAGTTTCTCAGCGTCCTGTTTTTCTCAAAGCTCTTGTGAATCAAGTTTTCTCTAATTTGTAACAGTCTGCGAGAAAGTGGCTGACTTTAAATGTCATTTGTCAAAACAGCATTTTGGGGCTCCATGCAGATCTCAGAGGTTGCAACAAGAGAATCTACTCAGACAGGATGAACTTTTCAAGTTACTTCTTTCTATGTCTAGTTAGGGAAGTGGAAGAATGTGAGGTAATGAAGGTATACCTTAGGAGGGCTCCTGTGAGAACAGGAAACCCACGAAGAGGTATTTTCTCTGTCCTCACTGTTTACCTCCTGCTTTTGAACAAAATGGAGGTCTTGCTCTGATCCCATGTGCCAGATCGGCCAGCTGTTGCCTAAAAAACTAACAAGACTAGCTCTTGGCTAGGTAGAAGGGTGAGCTTGTCCATCAGTTCTGCTGTGTATGAGATTCTCTGTGTGACAGATACTGTAATGTTGTCCCTAGATTTAAGGAAAGCATAATCATGTTCTCTGTTTATGTGAGCATGTTTAATGACTTTTAATTTAAAAAAAAAAATCTTTAATATTTTTAAATAACTATTTTTATTTTTGCTGGTAAACCCTGCTTGTCCTTTGACAACTATTTTATTCCCAGGAGCCAATATAACAGATAAATACTCTCATAGAAGGGCATAGAAGCACACCATTCTCCAACATATCATTTTTTCCCCCTGTCATTTCCCGTTATCCTACAAGGAGATGAACTTCCCTAAATATGAATTTCTGTTTAGGTCAAGCTTGGATGAAATAAATGCGTAATGCTTTTTGCCCTTTAGCCTGTGTAAAAAATCAGATGAGTGCCTACATTTAGCAGGATTCATAACATTTAGCATTACCAATGCACCAAGCTACTGGCTAATCTTAAATTGTGCACTAGACTTATTTTTGTATTTCCAAGAGGCCAGGACTTGATCAGCCATTCCATTTCTGATCTTATTATTTTATTCAATAACAGTTAGCTTAAATACGTTCAATGTATTTTTTCAACCTTGCTCACATTTTATGCTTATCTGATGATTTCATAAAGAAAATAGATATGCTGTATATTTGATACAAAATGTGTAATAAGCCACAGTTCTCTCTTTCAAGAAATTAAGAAAAAAATCTGCTTCTAATTAATGTCAGTACTTTGATGGGTTTGGCACCAATACCTCATGTTGATCCTGGCAACATTTATTCACAAAAATGGGTTTATAAACTGTAATCATTTCAATCCCAACCTCCTTGTATTATTTATTTACACTATGGTAGTGTCTAGAAACTCTAATCAAGACCAGACATGTATTAAAAGAGAGATTTATACAAAATATTTCAACTAAGAAAGTCCATGTCCTAAGTCAATAGTGAAACAGAGGAAGGAAAGGAGAGGAGGAAGACAATCTTTGGGAAGTGAAGCTGCTGGCTCCTGTCACACAGAATGCCCATGGCCAAGAAAAGAAAGTCTGAACTTTCAACATAGTCAACAGGACTATGTTCTTAAATCAGTATCAGTTATTGTTATGCGCAACCTGGCAATCAAAACCACATGCCTTAATTTTATCACCATGGACATCAGTAAGAACCTTGTTAATGACTTTCAGTAAGGAATAGATCAGTCCCATGAGGCTAAGAACTGCTGAGATGAAGGTTCATTACCTGTCCCAAGAACAACTATGTATTTTTCTTTAAGACTTCACCAAAATTTTAGAAAACCTGTAGTGTACATAACTTTATATACATAGTGCATTATGCTGGAGCATGACAGAATGTGATGTCGCAGTGAAAACACAGCTGCAGTGATGAGTACACAACATCAAAATAAGCAACTAAGAAAGGAGAGGTTTGTGCTTCTGGTAAGTTTTTTGCTCCCTGGCTATGAAGTGTACAGGTTTTAAGAAGGCTATAAATTCCACAACTTCCGTTGCTATTATTCTTTTTAATTAGCAATTTGTTCTTGTGCTTATACTGCAGCTGATAGCCTGATTACAGTTGCCTGATCATCTTAATTCCCAGAGATCCTTTAAGAGCTAGCTGCAGTTCAGGTGTGCCATGCATTTCACATCCTCCTATAAGGCCCTCCTGGGATGGAGAAGGTTTACTGGGTAGGCACTTGATTTGCACAGGTAGTCCAGACACCTATTGCACTTGTACAAATGATCTGCACAGCACACACACAGAGGAGGTCTTACCTCTCTCCTTCTCATATATAACAGGAGAAATGTCACAGTAGATAGTCCTCAGTCACAGGTGAGGTGCTGATCTAGAAGTGTTGGCGCCACTTTTATAGATAAGAAGATTTTTAATGATTAAAAAACAGGATTTTTTGTTACATTGGGTGCATGCATACACATAAAAGTACTCTGAGTAGGCAGGTTCCTAGAAGTGGCCTCACTTTATACTGGGTAGAAATAGAAGGTGTTTTAATGTCACCACTTTACTGTACGTGCTCAGTAGATGCTTTCTTAGATTGATGCACCTTCTGCTTACTGAACTCCTTCACAAACACAAGCCCAACACTTGTTTAATAAATAATAATAAATTTTAATATTAATAATAGAAATAAAAAAGAAAAGCCAAAGATAGACAGTGCATATCACCCTAGAATTACTGTACACACTTAGGCTTGGAGACTCAAATCTTAAACCCCTTATGAATATTTTCATTTGAAGAGAACTGGATACACAAATAGTTGTAATTTATAGAGGGGGAAAAGTAGGATTAGGATAATTTCTGCACAAACCATTTTCTCCTGTAGTGTGTTTAACATTTTGTACTTAATATTTTAAACAACTTAAGCCACATAAGTTCTCTTGAACAGACAGATGCAGCAAGGTGTAAATCAACAAATAACTAAAACATGAGTTCCACAAGTTTCCATATTCCCATGCATAATTTTAAGGAGCATGGAAGCAGTAGATCCATACTTTCACAACACTATGCCTAACTCAGCACATCTAATAACCTACTGAATGAGTGCATGGCCACTCACTTTTTTCACAGATTTCTGACTAGGTTGTACCTATTATGGCTGTGTAACTTGTAATTGTTCCTGTTGCAACAGCAGACTTGGGAGTGGCTTACTTTTTGCTATTCCAGTTCAATTTGAGAAGTATTCTTCATCTGTGACTTTAGATCACTTTTTATTTCTGAGGTGCTGAATGCTGAGCGAATAAAAGAGCAGTTAATAGTGCAAGACATTCAGAACATGTTTCCAGAGGAGAGAAGCAATGTATCACAATTAACAGCCCATACTGAGCCTTTCACTGCCCCCCAGACCTTGAAAGATTGTGCCTCATGGCTTTGTTCTCCCTAAAGAAAGAGCTGGTATACATCACCTCAACTGAATCAAGCTTCTGACATAGCTTATATGGTTATGTGTCAAACAGGAAATGTTGAAAAATAGCCTAAATTATTGTCCTAAAGTACTTGCAGTTTGCATTAGCTCTTTAGACAGATGTGTTGCTGCTACTTTTACTTTTATTTTTGTCACATTTCTGTTTGCACAAACTGATACTTAACTGGAATTCATGCTGGGCATCCATTAATGTCTTTCCATATAATCCAAAACTGTAACAGATGTTATTAGTCCTCAAAAAGGATCAGGGAAATTTTTTTGCACCGTAGACAAAAATATCATACTAGTTTGGGCAATAAACCTATTAAGAAGCCAAACTGATCTATACAGCCATGAAAAACTAAGACGGAGAATGCAGTTATTGATGATTGTATGTAGTGTTATGTATTCTGTTTGCATATATACAAGATATACACTATAAAGATCTACAAATTTTACAGAAAAGTATCTTGTTCTGGTTTTACCACTCTCCTGATGAGAAATAATGATCTAACATCTGCTGTGCAGTCAGAGAAAGCCTTCTGTCTGTCACCTGTTCACTATAGTATTTGCCACAGTGTGTAGTTATTAGGAATAGGTGGAAGAAATCACACCCCTTAGCTTTAGGAGCCTGACCTCAGTGATTAGGCTCCCTACACTCCGTGAAGAAAGGTGGATATTTTCAAGGGGCTATTCAGAATACCTGTATTAGGCAGCAATTAGGATTCCCACTTCAATCCTTTGAATTGCCTCTAAATGTAACTTTCTCTGTTAACTGTGTAGGGAGCCTAAAAGTCCTCAGGCTTGGCAATGTGAACATCCCTCTTCTGCTGCTGCATACTCTTTCAGTGGGGCTGAAGGGAACTAGCTGTGAATGAATCTTTTTAATCTCATGCATGTAGTTTATAGACACTAGATAACACAGTTACAGTTTAAGCAACTGTCGATAAGTTTGAACGTTTTCCTTAGTGGCTATTTTTAGAAGATATGTCTGTAATCATTATTATTCAAGGTTTCATTTCTCTCATTTGACATTCATGTCCTTCATAGACTATGTAATGGAAACTCATGGAGCTGTATTGAATTCACAAACTCATTTTGCTCAGGTCACTAGTGAACATGAGAACTCATGCACCTCTTTGTGCCAATGTTAAAACTCTGTGCAGTCTTAACCAAAAGAATGCAGTAAAGGTTTATCTGTTCATTTATACATACTCCTACAAATATTGTCAAGACAATATTCATTTTCATACATGTTCATTACAGCAAAATATATTTCTGGACAACGAATGAAGAATTTTAATGTCTAAATTTAAAAATTCACACTAAAAACTCATTTTAAGAGTTTGTGTAAATCTAAGAAATACTGTCAAGCTATAGGTTAAAAGTATATATCTAATAAAAATGAATACTTCTCAGTTCTGGATATTAAAATATCTGCCAAAACTTCCCAAGTATCTACTGGATGAATTCTGGAAAATAAAACAATTTAAAATTCTATGATTTAACAAAATTTCAACAAAATAGATATGCATGTTAAATTACAACTTCATATAGGTTTGCTAAACAGTATTTCACAAGCAATAGAGAGAACTGCTGATGGTACTGCGGTAAATGAACATACTAAAGTTAGCAAACAAGCTGAAGTAACTGAATTGTGTAATTAAAAATGCTTAGTCTAAGAAAAAATATACAACTCCTGTTGAATACAATGGGGTTTGGTGGAAACCAGGAGTCCCCAACATGTACAGTACTGTAGTGCTTCAAAGACACTAAAGAGTTCAAAAAGGTTGTAAAATATTCAGTACTAAAACTTATGGCATTACTATAGAAAAAATGTTTTATCTATTTTGGGACTTGCAATAAGCTGTACAAGAATTTTCCTCCATCTATGCCAGTAAACCAGTACCATCTAACACCAAATGTAATTAGTTACAAATTGGCTGTTACAACTTAATTAAACTTCCTTGCCTCTCTGCTGCTTAAGCAACATGTAGATTCTTTTATGTACTGGCCAATTAACACATGGGGATTCTGCTTTCTAATTGGATAAAAAAGTAATAAACTGAGCAGTGGGCTGTTGATATCCAAAATCGACTTTGTTAAAAAAATAGTGGAGACAGGTTTAATGCTTCAAATATTTATCTCAATTGAAATTGATTAAAACAATTTGAGGTTCCATTAGATATAGATACAATCCTTTTGTTAACACAGTCCATCTGGTCTAAGAGAGAAAATTAAGATTCACTAATTGAAATTTGGAAGCTTTTTTCCAAACATGCATAATTCATACTGACAGAAAACAGAAGCTGCTATTCACCACAAACTGTCAAGTAGATGAATGTTTCATTTAGACGGAATTTAAGATTTCACCCAGCAAGAATCTACAAACGCTTATAGTAAGTCACAGTCTGAGAAAAGAAAATCTGTTCTCTTTTACTGGCACAGTATGAAAATCTTCTCTTTATCGCTGTGAAGCCATCTTAACCTTAAATGGCACCACATTTGACCTTTCTCATTGCCAGGACTGGAAGGACCTTTCTAGCATTATTCAGCTGTGCAACCCTGCAACTTCATTAGCCAGGGATTCTCCTTTTTTTAACTTGTCGTATATTTTACAGAATGCTGCTTTTGTGTCAGGATGTATTTCCATTTTATAGGAGGGCTACATTTAAGTGTTCCTCTCCTTGGTTACCTTTCCCCCCTCCCGCCCTGTACTCTGTGTCTCAAAAAACAATCTCAGATTAGATCATTTTTTCAGTCTACAAAGTGGTGCCACAAACAGTTGCATTAAAGCAGCTGAGCAGACTGCAAACTGAGATGAAGACTGGGAACAAGTAGCTGCAGAGAAGGTGGCCCAGGAAATCTTTGGTCATTGTGACCACCACACGCTTCACATCATAGGACTATGGCAAGAGGGACATGAGTGTAAATCCTCTCTGCTTCAGCTGTCCACCAATGCCTGGGACAGACACAGGTGACCTTCTTCTCTTTCAGGTATGATATTTACCTTTATTTATCATTTCCGAGCTGCTTCTTTATTCTCTTGACATTTTTAAACATAAATGAAACTATTACTGTTTCCTGAAGCAGTGTAGAAAGTATCTTGTATCAATCATATTGTTCAACTCAAAGCACATTTGGCTTTTGATGGAACTTTTTCCTGCATAAACATCCACAAAATAATGAAAGTTTGGCCTTCATGGAAGACACTGGCAATTCTATCACTGTTTTTATTGGTGTTGTATTTTGCTACCCACACACCATTCACTGCTCTTGAAAAAAAGAAAAAAATCCAGATCTGAAACACAGTGGTTATCAAGTGGTGATGGGGGGAAGAAACTGGTGAATGAGATGCTACAACTGAAATTTTCCCTTCTGCTTTACAGTGTGCTCTGGATGCATTTTGTATCGAGAGAGAGCTGTGCTGAGCTGAGGTAAATAATCACTCAAGTCAGTGTACTCAGGCAAGGAAAAATCAAAACCATAGCACTCTGAAGGAAGCGCAGGTGTTTTCTGTTCTCAGTGAACCACCTGCTTTTGAATACATACAGTAAAGAAGTGAGGTCTGATTTGGTGATAATTTGAAGATGAAAAAATTTTTTAGGAAGATTGGTATAAATATGTCCTGTATAGTTTCAACAAAGTCATGTAACAGAGTGGAAAAATATCCTCCTTCACTCTACGTAGCTACAGGGAGGCATAAATACTCAAAATGAAAAAATATAATGACACTACAGGAGCTGAAGAATAAGATTTCAGCCAGTGGTGATGTGGAAGGTGCCTGACCTAATTCAGGTATTTGCCTAATCGCATCCACAAAGAATTCCATAGTGGCTAATTTAGCCTATTCCTCAGGTACCTCATCCCATCTAGAAAAACTCATCCCATGCTTCTGGGATATGAGAGATTCAAATCTTTTTTTTTCTTTTTTTTTCTCCCTTCTGCTGAACCCAGAGAATGGATCTTATATGATCTATAAGCCAAGAAATTTCTTTTTCTTCGATTATCGCCGTGACTATAAATCCAGCCTGACAACCAGAAATGTTCTATTTAAGAAACAATTTAAATTAATAATATTAATTAACTAAATTAATAGCAGTGACTATTCACAAAAAAATCATCTTATTTATGAAAAAATTGATTATTAATGATTTTAAACTGAACAGGATAGAATTAATTTGCAATAAATATCCTGTTCAATGATTAATATTTCCTTCAAAACCAAGGTACATTTATAGAGCCCTGAAGAGAAAACTGAAAGATCGCTCAAAGTATACCTTGCCCCAGCAAATGCAAAGATTTTTCTGCTTTCTCAGCTTGTAATTTTCTATAGAAAGTGTTATAACCCTCTTGGTTTTTACATATACAGGGCCAAATTCAGAGACATGTCATCTAAGATATATTTTAGATTTCTCTATTATGATTGTATATGTAGCTGGTAGCTAGAAAAAGAACATGTTTGGTAAAATCCACAGATCAGAGGAATCCAGAGTTTCTCAGCCTGTGTTAATCTGAACCCCCACATATCCAAATATGAGATAAGAGGCCCTAACTCAAAACAGCCTTTATGTTCTAATTTTATGTGACATACAGCACCGGGGAGGGGCAGAATAAAACTGTATCCTATGAAGCAAGTCTTTGGGATTTTAATGGGATTTTTTTAGTTGGTTTTTTATTATTATTTTTAGATGATAATGATATTTCATGTTTTTCAGCTGTATTTTTATATTAGTAGAAATATGGTCTGCATGACCTAAAAGCCAGTTACACTCTTCCACTTCTCTGAATAGAAGGATGTTTCCAAGGGAACCACTTGCAGTCCTGTCATCTGGGCTGTAGCCATTTAGCCACTGCTACCTTGAATATATTTGAATATATTTTCTCACTCCTTGCAAATTCTCTGAAAGGCTTCTTTCCTTTGTGCCCTCAGTCTCACTTGCTACCCGCCCACCCTCCTGCTCTTTTTTCAACACTTTCTTGCCAATATGAACTCCATAGCAAAAAGCGAATACAGGCCTTTTCCACTACAAGCATGTTTTAATTGCCACACTGCTGTCAGGCTATGGAAAACCATAGCTAGATTCCTACTGCAGCCTTAATGAAGTGACAAGTGGGTTAGTATAAAACTAACATCATGGTTATGCCAAGTGTTATTATTAATGGAGCATACAAATCCACTTTTCCCACCTTAACTCATAACTATCCATCTGAGGTTAAACACTCACTTTTCTCATTTATGTCTTCATGCAATGACCTATTTTTGACTATTAGCTAGAACCTCAGGCCCTACACTTTGCAAAAAAAATAAAAATCCAGTATTCAAAAACTAGATAGCTAAAACAGATTTACTGAACAGACTCATTTCGGTTGTGATGTGATTTGAGGTCCCAGTTTCAATTCTTGATTAAATGTATATTTTTCACTAGTTGCATAGAGACCTGGTAGATGGCCAGGAGGAACGATTTATGATGGACTTGTCTTTCACAAAATATATCTTCCCTCTGCTACTTACCCCAGCTGCTATCAGCAGGGACAGATTGTTTTTAGTAAGCTACAGGTTAAGTATCAGTCACAAGTACTTGGAGAAGAACAGTCAGATTATCCAATGGACATAATACTAATGCTGACTATGCTTAAAGCGCAATCGTAACCCTTCAAAGCCAACTTAAATTCTCCCATTCATCTCAGAGCTTTGTAGCAGACCACAGACTTGATCCTGAAAACGTGTAGGCATTTCACTAAACCTATTGAATGATCAAACTTCAAGGTGTGACTTGGAGTTCTGCTGGATCAGGGTTGTTGTGTGTTCCTACAGAGAGAACGTGCATTGATACGACCCACAACAGGCAAAGTCTCTAGTTAATTTTCAGACATAATATTGGTTATTTCCACATCAGTTTTAAGAAATAGGCCAAAGTGCTTCTCAGTTCCCTCAGAAATCATTAATATCAACTGGAGATATGACAGGATAAATTTCTCAATGGCCTTCATTTCAAGAACTGTTAAAGATCAACTGTATTTTCTTGGTAGCCAGAAAACGAAGTAAGACAAATTACTGACCATGGCTTTGCAGCCAAAAGCATCAAACTCTGGATGAAAAGGATGAAACCCAACTGAACCAATGCAGAGCCTGCACTGTAGACATATAAATTGAAGTTCACGGTTACCGGACAGTTGGCTAGAGGACAAAAATTTGCATCATTGTAAACTGCAAAAATGTTATCTCTTCTACAGTTTCTGTCAAGCTGCAAACATTAAGCCCTGTGAACATCCTGATAGCAATTACACCCTTAGAAGTGAGAAAGGCAGCCAGACTTGTAACACCAGTCACAAGCCACTGAAACTCATGCAGTAAGGCTAGTCTTAGAAGGAACTTACTGAAAAGGGTTATCAAGCACTGGAACAGACTGCTCAGGGAAGTGGTTGAGTCACCATCCCTGGAGGTATTTAAAAGACATGTAGATGTGGTGCTGAGGGACATGGTTTAGTGGTAACTTGGCAGTGCTATGTTAACGGTTGAACTTGACAATCTTAAAGGTCTTTTCCAACCAAAACGATTCTATGATTCTATGAATAAGATAACACTGAATGAGTAAACACATGAAGTTGCATATAAAAAATATTGTTCTAATATTTACCCTTATAACCATCCAGTGTTGACCAATTTAATCTGTTTTTTTTTTAGCAAAGTTTATAGGAAATACCTCAGCAACAAAAACCTGAATTGCTAATCATCAATTGTCTTATTTTAAAGTTTAAATCTCAAGTCTTTAAGACCAGTTTCAAATTACACTAGCATTAGTTAATTTATACATATATATGGGTGATGTAGTAATTGGAATTGAGTGAATAATTTGTAAATAATTTGTTGGATGGGAGAATAACTAAAGCACATCGGAAACTTAGAAACTTGAGTCCCTGTGAAAAACAATAGGATTTCCATTCCTAAATCTATTCACAGCTTCAGGACATCCCCTCTCCCTTCAGAGATATCCTTTTCATAAATCATTTTCAGGTTCTGTCTATGGCTTATTACCTGATTTTCACGTATAACTCTCATACTCAGTTTCTTCAGGAGTTTTTGTTTGCTTGTGGGACATTTTTGCCAGTATTTGCCATATTAAATTGAGGTGACTTGATTAGATTTCTGCTTATTGGGAGAATTATTTATGTCTAATTCGTTTGTGCATTGCTAACAGACTGCCTCATATGGTACAAGACAGAAAATAGATCTTAGGCAAAAATTACGCACTTGAAAGACAGCTATTAAGAATAAAAATTTGAAGAAATATTCAATAATACACTTTGTTTATAACATTCACCCTGCATTATAAGAACTGAAGAGAATGAAATATTTAGTGAAAACCATGATATGATTCTGATATTCAAAAAAAAATATGACACTGCTAATTCTTCCACTATACTTTTTACAACTAGGAATCACTTATTAATGGTCCTTCTTAGATATGCAATACTTAGTCCATAACTAAGGCCTCAAAACATAATAAACTAAACTGCATGCAAACAGACGAGAGCTCTGTGAGGCATTTGCATTGCCTCGGAATGAAAGGCCATTTCAGAGGAAAGGAGCAGTGTTTAGATAATACAAACTAAGGCTGTCCCTCTTTCAGCCTGGAAAGTGCAGAAGAGTTTTTCCCATGGACACCCCAGGCAAACCTTAAATAAGTAGAATGATAAGTGTCCAGAACACTGGGTCAATAATATTCTCTTAACCGTAAGTAGTAAAAACCTTGATTTCTTAAAGGCATCTTGTCTTACAAACACCCAATAACACTTCTCTGAAGTGCAGTAGACTACACAGTGTGATTTTAGCTACTATTAAAATGATTATTTATGCAGAATAGCTTCTGCAAAATGTGGGGCTGATCTTGGTTGTCATTATAGGATTCTATGCTGTCCTTTACAGAGACAGCTCTCCTTTTCCCAAGAGAAAGAAAAAAGATATTCAGAGCGTTATCAGACTGCCACACTATATACTTTGCAATTAAGATACAGTAATTGCAGGAATTAAAGTTGAAGACTGAATGGATAATAATAATATGAGATAAATTTTCAGCTGACAAAAATGTACATCTAGTTGTTTACAGAGACCACTAGCCCATATCAGCACATACAATCAGAAGACTGGAAACCTAATGTTCCATAATAATTGAAGTTTGTGAATCAATGCCCAAATGTCTGTGTCAACAATAAATCATTATTTCAAGACCTGAATTCAACAGACTGAAGGACCTGAGGATACTGAGGAACTCAGCAGGGTCTAGTAATGCTATTCATTTATTTCTATGACCTTGCATGTGGTGGCCCAAAAAAACCTCCCATGGTCTTATGATTCCCATTTCACCTAAATCATCTGCAGATGATAAATAAATAGACAAAATTAAATAAACTTAATAAATATAATCACTTAAGCTGGCAAAGCATGGTGGAAATAGGAAAATTGCAAAGGTCACTCTATCAATTGCCCGCATTAGAAAGCGGTAATATAACATTGCACATTAACTTCCAAGCAGATTTAACAACTGGATAATAATGACTGGAATAGAAATCTGAAAACTTGTAAATAGATTCATGGGGGATATAAATGTAAATATGATTCTTAGGTTCCTTCATTTCCTTCATATTTTTTGCTTGTGTGCTGGAACACTATCCTACTGTGACTCTGTCCTTACCTTAAATATTGCATGTGCAAATATTTGTACGCAAGCCTCCGTGAAGACAAATTCCAGGTCAGATCATACTGCATATTACTGCTGTACTTCTTACACTGAGGAATCCATGGAGATGCTTATATACACTTCTTTAAGATGATGTGTTTATATGAGGTACATAAATTCTTCTAAGGTTCTGTGAAGTTTGTTATAGGTTTTTAAAACCAAATAAATAAAAATTAGCACTGCAGACTGTATCGTGTAGAGTACAAAGCTGTCCTGGCTCACCACCTGCTGGGTCTACGCCTCATTAAAGCAAAAGAAGGTTAAGATTGCTTTCCAGCTTGCAAGATCAGGTCTTGCAGAAGGCACTGTATAAATGGATTATTAACCCTAAATAGTTAACTATATTAATACCTGTTCCCACTCTTTTGTCAGGTATCAGGCTGTCAACAGATTAACTCTCAATACTTAGCAGGGGACCTGTGAGTCAGTTGTCAAGTGTTTTAGAATTTACCAAGCTGGAGTCAACTGACATCTAGCAAGCAGAGCCCCTAGATGTGGCCAACCTCAAGTGATCATTGCTGTGGCTTTAAGATGGGAAGAATTAAGAGAGTAGGATTAGGAGAAGCGTAGCAGATGCTGCTGACTGCAATGGTCTTGTTTATATAAAGATTCTGAAAGAAGCGATAAGATAGAAGAAAGAACAACATTCCATGCTCTGGTGTGAGTGACATCCATTGGAATCTGTGAAATGATTTAAGTCTAGGTCTTAATGTGCAAGAGTGCCAATCTAGTGGAGCCATATATTGCTGCTAATTGGGATCCTTCAGCTCTGAAGGCCACTACTCTCACCAAATAAATAGCAGGAACAGAAAAAACATTCTCTTAGACTAGATCAAGTTATTAGACATTGTCCTTGTAAGTAATTATATATATAACTGCAATAAAAAATCTTGTACAAACTGCTTCAATCTAAGCTCTGACAAACTATGTTAAATTATTGCTAAATTTAGTCTAATTTTACTTCAAATACTTTCAAAAACCCTCCAGTGATAATCAGGCTGGGCAATTGTTTTTCTCCTTTAAATACGGTCAGTTCAACAATGTTAGCCAAACCGGCCTCATCAAAGGAATACAGAGATCACAAATAATTTCTTTCTATCTGGCAACAAAGTAAAGTTGGTAAATGAACCAAGCATCACTTACTTGTTAGTGAATGAATGGGATGATTATTTCCTAGATTCCAGACTATATCATTAAGCCAGATAAAATAAAAAAAAAAAAATAAATCAAAACCACAATCCAAAGGCAGTGTCCACATTCACTCTCAGAAAATTCTGCTTCTGTCATACTGAGTGTGTCTTATTTCCTAGTTAACGTCTAGGGGAACAAACTGTTGCCTTTTCAGCTGCTTAATTTGTTTTCTTATGTTTATAAATAAGAATGAATCTTTGCATAGATAAATTAATAAAGTCCCAAGCCCTGATTCAGTTTCCTCAAGGCTTTATTACTGAAATGTAGATGGGCATATTAGAAGATAGAACATTCATGGAGAGTACACAGTATTGTTAGCTAGTCTGAAAATATGTATATTCATAATATTTCTTTCTTCACCTTGAGCCAAGTACAGAAGCACAAGACCATTTCTGTAATGCGGACACCTTTAATCAGCCTAATGAAAGGATGAGACTGAACTCCATTTTGGTTTCAGAGTCCTGCTTCGATGTGGTATGTGAAGGGCTTGGGTTCTGCTGCCTTGCAGACATGAGGAGAGATGACATGGTAGTGTCCTATGTCTCTGGACTTCTGTAGGACCAGCTCATCTCCAAGCAGATTATGTATCCCTTTTGCTGAATGCAGCAGTCCCAGCAGACGTTTCCCTGGCTACCAGGGCATGAATATCTGAGAATGTATGAATAACTGGCACTATCCTGCTACCCCCGCACACCCTGGCAGCATTCCTGCTTGAAGGGCCAAAACTGGTTAGCAGGAGTTTGAGCAACATGAATTTGCCTTATTGAAATAATGACATGTTTTCTTACTTAAAAGCAAAAATAAAACCTGTTCATTTTACCCAACAAGAGGGGCATTTGTGTTCAGTAAAGACATAAAGATTTTTTGTCATAGCCATTGCAGTGCTGTGAAACGTTTATTCAGCTGCCGATGCTCTACCATCGCTTCATAAAATTCCTCTATTTAGTCCTTAACCAGTAACTGCAGCAACAATTAAGCATGTTCCTTTCAGCTGGATAATTAAATGCCAAGAAACCTCACCACTCAATATGTAATTCACTCAGCATCTTGTTGTTTGAAGGGACTAGTGTTCACAGATAGGATGGATTGAATTCCTAACAACATCTGGCATGAGCAATGGACTTGGCTGTCTCTGTAATAGCATTACATTCATGGTAGGAATGACAGCTAAATGTAGAGAGATGGATGGGCCTTTTCTCTGAAGTGGCAGATTCATGGTTGTAGCCTAATGAATCAGTATGTTGTAACCCCTGGCCATGTACATACTGGCCTGTTGGTAGTGACAAGCTGCATCAGGAGGTCCAGAGTAAATTGTAGTTGTCAGATCTAATGGAGAAGGATGCTGGCTTATAAGTTACTGGGAAAGCTGAGTATAGTTTCCATTCCAATAATTTGGATCAAAACACTTCCTGATCGCCTTGGTCAATTTATTCTGTCACTTAATTAAACAAAAAGTATTACAAGTCTCCAGAGCAAAGGACAAAAGGAGACTCTTTAACCTTGGAAAAAACAAATCTAGTTGTTAGGTCTCAAGTAAAGTTTCTTTTTTCGTAGGATCTGAGTTTATAGAAGATTTAGAGCACCTTTGTGTTTTAATGTTCCTGGATTTCCTAAATTTCTGTGTGTTTTCTACACTGAAACCAGTGAGAATGAAGGATGCGCAGTGAAAGCCAGGCTTTCAACAGCATCCTACAATCAGACACAAAAAAACCTACTTAAAAATAATAATTCTTCTAACGTACAAATGGGTTAGATGATGATCCAACTCCTGAAGAAAGGGTGTTGCAATTAATAGATTAAAAAGAGTATTTGCTGGTTCTCTATATGCATCTGGTAGATTGAGAGTGGGGGAAGGGAATACAGATAAAATAACAACAAAAGAGAAGAGGTTTTGTTGTGTTTTGTTGGATTTTTTTTAATTGTCTTCTGCTTAGCAATTAACTATAAGTGATTGCTGGGCGGGTTTTTTTCAGGACTCCAAGGACACAGAAGAGAAATAATAGATGTTTTGAATGTACACTATTGACACTTATCAATATGATCCCTTCCACCTTTTCTTAAATTGCACTACATTAATTAGCTGAAGTCTAGAAGGAATGATGCCTGAGTAGTCTGGGCTGAACAGGCTTGTCCCTTGAGAAATTAATTTGGTATATATGTGTCCATTATTAGCATTTTCCTGCCTCACTGAAATATATTGTGCTGAACTGTGAAATACTTAAAGCAGAAACCATTATGCTGCAGACCATAATATATTCTGCAAAGCGCCAAAGAGTGCATTTTAACCAGCTCTGTGTTTGCACAATTTTTTTTTTTTTTTTGTCTGCTGTTAATGTGTGATGATTCAGCTCTGCCCCTTCATTTCTCTGTCTCTAAGCACTCTTAAAAACATGATGATTTGTCTCGGGAGAAAAGTTGTTTCCTTATGACATATACTTATTTATTAAGGAAATGTACATAAGCTCTTGAGGAATACAGAAGCTGTTTTCAAGAGAACTCTCAAATCAAGGTAATTTAAATAACAACTGCATTTTGCCACAGAAACTATAATGTGGTCACTGCATTTTCAAAAGAGACAGGACTGTGTTTTAGGTTCGCTCATGACGAGTCCTCTAGGAGGCAATCCTATAACAACTTTTATTTTATAAAATGTTAGATCGTGACTAAACCTGTCTTTGTCCACAGAGGAATTTTATTCTTACTTATAACCTGAAACTGCACATTGCTACTCTTGTGAAACTGGCAGAGGTATTAGTTACACACACGCACATATATTTGCATTGGGTGCTGGTTTTTATTACTGTTAGATTGTAGTGCAGAGTTATTTACTTCAATGATACTAAATGGTCCAAGCAATGGGGATTCTTGTGTTTTGCCACTGGACTCTTGAGAGCCACAAAGTAGCAGAGCCAGAAACTCTGGTTTTATTTTTTTACAAAACATGCCTGTTAGATTGTGAGATTCCTGTACCGGGTCTTCTTAGAGAGACTTGTCTTTGCGCAGTGCCTGAAACGAGTCTGTTAATGGTATGGCGTGCAGTGCCCAGTTTCAGCAACTGGGAGTGATGGCAGCTGCATAAAGCAATAGACAAGTATCCCCAGGCCTGAACTCAGGTCACTGTCATACAACAGGAGGTGGAAAGGCAGGAAGTAGAAAATCTGCAGTTCTAAGTGGAACATGATTTGTTATTTATTAAGGTGAAATAGTTAATGAGGCACATTTTGCCCTGACTTCATGCTGGCACAACACAAAATATTGGCCACTGGTGGGGTAGGTGGGGAATGGGGAAAACCTACAAGATTTAAAACACGCTTCAAAGCATGCACTGCCAAAAAATTAAGCATGCACTGCCTGAATTAATACTGTTTCATGATTAACATTTTAAAAGAGTTGCACACACAGTAAGGAAAAATGCACAAGCAGTTGTCACAACGTTTAATGGAGCATTTATCTTTTTTTTTAATTAAAGTGGTGTTAATATGAAAAGTGAAAAATAGAAGACTACCATTTGCAAACTACAGAGAAAATAGTGGTTTAACATTTTTTTAAAGTTGATCCAAGTTCAGCAGTTCATTTTCTTTTCCTAATCCTTGAAGTGGATTGTTGAAATATACTATGGAATGGCATCTTGGATTATGTTAATTGAGATTTTTTAGTTTATTGAAAACGTCACTTCATAGAAATCAAACAGATTAGAGCCCAGGAGCACACTAAACTTCTGAAGAGCTTACATCAGGTGGCAAGAGGGAAATAATGCCTGGAACAGAGAGACTGGGAAGGAAAGACTGAGTTTCATGTGGAAAGCTTAGACTGAAGTTTGTTGTACAATTACTAAATCTAGCAGCTAAATGAGTTCCAGGAACAGGAGATATCCCAGATCACAGAATCACAGAATCACAGAATAGTCCGGGTTGGAAGGGACCTCTGGAGATCATCTAGTCCAACCCCCCCGCCAGAGCAGGGTCACCTACAACAGGTTGCACAGGACAGCGTCCAGGCGGGTTTTGAATGTCTCCAGAGTGGGAGACTCCACAACCTCTCTGGGCAGCCTGTTCCAGTGCTCCGCCACCCTCAAAGTAAAGAAGTTCCTCCTCATGAGATGATACATCCAAACCATTTTCCCTCTATAGCAAAACGGGAATTGTTTTCTCTTATGCATAAATAGCTTTTCTTATGCAATTTCATATCTCTGTCCTTCTGTATGATCAATCACGTCTCCTGCATGTTTTAGGAAATCATGAGAGTTTTTGATGACAGAGTAATGCTGTTCTGAATTTGACCAGAATTTCAACTAATTTGGAGGCCAGTTTCTGAGCTCTTGTAAGAAACGAATTATTTCACTGATGTGTTGAAGAAATCTAATGAAAGAAGATCTGTACCTTTCCTTTATATTAAACTTTACATATTTAAGCTACCGACTAATCTACAAGAGCAGCTTCTGGCCTGCTAAGGTTTTCAGGAGGAGGAGAGTAATTTCTTTTATTTGGGTGAAGGAACACATATTCTTAAAAAAATATATTAGTACAATTTCCTTGACTGAAGAAGAAATTTTATGTTCTTTCTTCTTTTTTTTTCCTTTATTTCCAAAATAAAACATTTAGATGTGAAATTTAATTTGTTGCTTTAATTATGAGACTGGATTCAACCTACCTCACTTCTGAATTTTTCCCTTTGATTTAATATTAGATACCAAAGAACCTTCTGTACTTATGTACTGTGCTTCTGTACTTATGCTGTACTTATGAAGGCTGGAAAATAACAGTGCTGGATTGTTGGTTTTACAGATGTAAATGTTGACAATGATTTTGAGCATTTATTCACAGGTGGCTAAAGGACACACATCACTCTCTGTATTGATCTCTTACAAAATCTAGGTCATTTCACCAAAGCTGAAAATAGCCAAGAATATTCAGCTCTGCTTAAATGTAAGGTCAAACAAGTTGACTTTTTAACTTAAGGTAACTAAAATTGTAGCTACTTCAGAAAATGTATTATTTGAACTCTATTTGATATGAATTAGAATACTTTCATGTATTTGCTTCCCATGCTTGTGTCTTCTTTTTGCTAGCATTTGTCACCCAAAGATATTCCAGGATCACCACTTTGCCATGCAGAATTACAACACGTTCCAATTTAATTAGGGGTGGCATCTCTTATTGCTGTGCCAGCAACAATTTTAAACAAATCCTGCAGGTTTTTGTGTGCAATTAACTGAAAGCTACAGAGGGAGACCTCATATCCCATGGTGTTCTGAGAAGAAACACTGTCCCATTATAGGCTGCATTCAATTGTTTCTTCTGTCACTGAGAAAGCCTTGTTCTAGCTGAGAAACAGTTGCGACAAATTTCTATTATAATAATGGGTGGAGTTGTAATTGCAACAATTCATTGTTAACTGATGCCACAAGGGAAGACTATATGGGAGCAGCAGAATGCTTTAAATTGTATTTGCACTATGAGTCTCTAATTTTCAAAGGAAAAAATTGCTAAGTAAGTACCTCGTTGAATTAGCTTTCTTAGTATTCTCTTGCTCACCACAGTCTTTTAGGTGCTTCATCACAACATGGCTTACTTCTCAATACTCATCATGCCTTCTTAGTATCTTTTTGTT
>VZSZ01002361.1:316264-338226 GCA_013398815.1 Ibidorhyncha struthersii
CACTTTCCCATTTGGGTCCCGCTATTATCAAGATGTCAGCCTGTTTCTGGGAATTGTTTTGCTTTAGCCACTTCATTTTGCTTGGGATTTGCAGTAGCAACATGTGACGCATTTTATGATATATAGTGTACAGCTCATTTGTTTTTAATTACTACTGCCAAAGTATAGATTTTATATTATATTTGAACCCTGAGTATCTTCAACATCTCCTTTTGACAAATTTCAGCAAGTAAGAATTGTTAGTTAATATCATTAAGCGTTCATTTAGGACAAACTTCTACATTTAGGGTGAGTTAATCTTGGAAAATCAATAAAACTTGTGTTCATTGCTAAATCTCACTATCAACACTGATATGTTGAGGAAAAAAACAACCCAAAAAACAGAAAGAGACCAAAGAAACTTTAACATGTTGTATACATTGCTCTTTCAAGGGAAAATAATTCCATGAAGGCAAGCACAGTACAGGAGAAAAAGAGGTGTTCTTACAAACTTTTTCTTGGGGGAGAAAAATGCTTTTAAAACATCTTGGATAAATTAGCAGTAATGAAGTGGGAGATAATCTCCCTTTCCAGCTTTAGGTCTACTCCAGGGATATGGTAGCGCAAACATTCAGCCGACACCATATCTAGTTTGCAGCCTTCAGTCATTTATGTAAGCACCAAACAGGAAAGGAAGAGAAGGCTTAGATACACTCTTGTGCCCATAGTTTCCCACTGACTTGTTTCATGGAGGAATACTCCACGTGTCTTTCATACCTGAATAGGGAAATCAGGCAGCTCAGGACAGCACTAGATGTCACCTTGCCAAGCCTGTGACACTACCTGCTCAGGTTTTCCATCCTCAACAGAGTATCTGATGTAGGAACACTGGGCTAAATACGACACTGTATTTTTTCAAAATATTATGACATATTCCTTAATGAAAAGAAATTGAGTTAGGTGCACACAGTCAGCTACAGTCAGTGTTCATTATTAAGCTCAATGTCTTCAAAACAACAATCACACACTAAGAAAATCCCTTTTAGGTGTGGCAGAAGAATAAAAAGTTATCTTGGTCTAAAGAAACAGGTAGTTTGGATGGGATTGGTTGTGCAGTGACACGATGTACATTTCTACATACACACCAGGTGTCTAAACTCACTCTATAGCCAGTGATACCTAAAGCATAAGTGTCTCTGTTAGACTTTGCTGCATTATCCTCATGGCTACTCCAGATTAACTTGTGGCTGTCAGCTGCTTAAATACAGACATGTGGTTCTGTCGGAGATGGCTGGGGTATCACAGACACAAACCCAGGGCTGGCAGATTCAGTGAAAGGTTTTGGGACGGGCATGCACCATGCTGGAACAACAGCTGGAGTTTGGCTTCACAAGTGGTGAATTCTACCTGTAGCAAGTTAGCTGAAGGTTTTACCAAAGCTGGGAGAGAAGGTTGGTTTTCTACCTTCTTTCTTATTCTTTCATCACAGTAAAGGTGGAGTTTGTTGTCAAGTTACCGTGATTCATAATGAAAGAGGTAGAATGGTGTGTACACACATACACTTACCCTGTGTTAGTATACTCAGGCATGGCACAGAATGCCTGCACAAGATATGCAGGATCAATATAAACAAGTACATATACATGTTAAAACCTTTGTGTATAAATATAGAGTGATTTAATCCATTAGAAATCTTTAACCTGTTGTTTTTCCACAAAGCCCTGGTATTCCATCTTCTAAAACATCTTTAGCTGATCAAAATTATTCATTAGCAACTTTTTCCTAATATTTTCTCCCTCAAGTGAGAGATGCAGTTCACCTTGCCTGACTATTGTTCATTGACAGGAGCAAACTGTCTTTTCCATGCAGATCACTAATTACAAGTGCTTTCACACTTGTTTGATTCCACATGCTATGAAGTTATGGCTTAAACTTTCAGTGACATCTACAGAAAGCGTCGTCAAAGAAGTGCTGAGTGCCTGATCTCATGAAACTCGGCAGTCTATTTCAGAGGTCCATCCTAGAGGTTCTTTTGGTCTTCTTTTTCATGCTTTGACAAGGCTGTAAGAAAGTATCATAATCTCCTAAGCAGTGTATTTCACAGAGAGATCATATCACAGTCTATGTTCATAAGGATTCTTTATTCACTTATGGACCAAATGCCCCGTCTTTGTTTGCAAAAGGAACACTGTCAGAGGGCGATGTCTCCATGCTGTCGGTAATTTCAAGTGGCTTCTATCTGAGTAGAATCTAGTTGCCAGCTCTGACTTCAGTGGGTGGATGGGATAGGAACTTAGCGCCTTTCCAGATATTGCTTGATATTTTCTGGCCTTGTATGTCTTTCTTCAGCCAGGAATTTCTAATTACTGTTTAAAAACTAACCATATTGAAGTTTTAATGAAGTCCAAACCTCATTAGTCAAAAGTAAACAAAGGTTTCCTCTCAGAAATGCCTCTTTTTCCCAACAACTACTTCTAATCTGAGTAAATTAATTTTCCAGTCTTTACTTTTAATCCATTCTGGAATCTTGAAATTAATTTTCTCTTTAATATAACTTTAAATTACCTTTTTCCTTTCTAACTCCCCAGACAACCAATATGTCAGCCAACTTGGTCATGCATAATAACTTCTTATATTAGTCCTGCTAATGGGGGAGTCCTTCAGCACCCACCTTGCTTACAGCCACAGTAACTACACAAAAGTGTGCCAAAAGACAGACTGTGCTGCAGAGGTGCTGATATCTATAATCACAAATGGAAGAAAAGTAAAAAAATAGAAGTGAAGTGAGCAAAGTGGCTTTGGGGAAGCTGGGTGTGTTCACTTAATTTAACAAAGGTTTAAGAGTTTCAAATAATGGAAATGCAGAGGGGAAAGTAAAGAGAAAGGTACTGTGAAAATAAAAGTGACCGGGTCGAGAGGGAGGAATAGAAAGTGAGGCTAACAGCAAGGAAGTGTAAAAAAAGGTGTGTGGAACAAAGAATTATCTGGAGATTCTTGTCCTGCACAGTAATTTACAAAGACAGAGGCTGCTTTCCTTCTGTACTCTTCTGGTTTTGCAAATATGTACAGGTAAGGTCAAGTGGTTGTAAAACAAGATGTCCTTGCCCTGCTGTTACCACTCCAGCTAAGCAAACCCAACCTCAATTGGCAATTGAGAGGGAAATATAGAGGCAGGAGCTGGTTTCAATCTGGCAGATGATCTATGCCAGAGTTTTGGGCGGTTGAGAGAATGGGAGGCTGTAGGAATGGACAGCAGGGAGCTGAAACAGGGAAGAATCATAAACTAGAGACAACTTAAAACTGGGGAAAGCACAAGCTAGTATCAAGATTTCCCAGCATTTTTATTGTGGACACGTTTAAGATTCCCAGTGACAAACAAGGCACAAAGAAAGTTTCAGGACTGAAGAGTGATTGGGCTGTATGACAAGAGAAAAATCTTAATAGTGATGAAAGATAATATTTGTAACATTGTAAAACTTAAATTCAGCATGAACTAATTACATCTCCGTGGAGGAAATTCGAAGTACTTAGATAGTTCTTTACCGTGTCACAATACACTGTGTAAGCACACTTTCACAAAAATATGACAAAAGGCAAAAATAGAATGGGATAATGACTAGAAAAAATACCATAACAATGGCATTTAAAGGAAGGAAACAGAGGTTGGGAATAAATGTTTATTTTCTGGCCTTGAAGGGAAGTGCCACAAGCACTTAGCTATTGACCATATTCCTAAAAGATCTGGAAAAGGAGGTGAGCTGCAACATGAAAATTTGCTGACAACACCAGGTTATTCAGGGTAGTAAGAAGGAGGGCAGACTATGAAGAAATCCATAGAAATATTCAGTGACCAGGCACCTAAGTGACAGAAGAAATGAAATGCAGATAAACATGAAGTGATGAATATAAAAGAATAAAAATTGCAGCTGCACACATAAAATTATTGTTTCTAAGCAGATGATTACAATTCAGGAGTAAAACCTGGCTGTATGGTAGATTGTCCCATAAAAATATCAATGCAGTACTCAAAGTAAAATATTGTGAATTAGTAAAAAAAGAGATAGATAACAAAACAAAATAGATAGATAGATAGATAGATAGATAGATAGATAGATAGATAGATAGATAGATAGATAACAAAACTTCCTCCACAAGTTGAACACTAAATGCATCTCAAAAAACTTTTATAAGAACTAGAAAAGGGCCAGAGAACAACAAAGAGGATGAGGTTTTGTAAAAGGAGTGATTAAATAGTTGTAGAACAAAAATGAGATTACAGACCTCTACAAAATCAGGAACGGCACGGAGTCTGATAGACATGAGTAGATATTCACAGTCTCATCCCCCAGAAGACTCAGAAGCCATCAGTAGAACCTGGTGGGATTCTTGCTTTATGTGAATGAAAGGTGGTCATTCTTCTCACAGGGAATGGTAGACTTTTGGGATTCCTTACCAAGGGACACTGAGGGTACAGAAGGCTTATCTGCACTTAGAGGGAAACCGGACTAGAAAAGAAATTCCTTGAGGTTTATAAGTAGAAAAAACACCTTACTGTGAGGAAATCACTTGACCTGAAAATAGCTGAAGAATAACATTTTATATCTTTATTTTGTCCTTATTCTTACCAAGGTAACCGCTATCCAAGCAGAATACAGAGCTAGACAAATCTGTGGTCTGAAACACAATAGCATATCTTTTGTCCACATAGCTTTTTAACCGTCTGACCAATCTGAGTTAAAAAGCATGATAACTTACTATTTGCATTACACAAAAACTGAATGATCAAAATCAGTTCAGAGTATTGTGCATTAATGCTCCTAAGAAACTTTGACACTTCTAAAAAAGATTCTCAAACCCAAAACTTCAGACATGATAATTCATCTCAAACTATTCACCATCTGGGGTAGAGTTTTGTCAGCACTACCGTCAGCACAGTCTTTGTGTACAGGGTGATTATTTATACACTGTTAAGCGTATATTTTTAGCTACCGTTCCAGCTGCTGCTGCTATTGTTAAGATTTTTGTTTTGTTTTGTTTTGTTTTGTTTTCTGGCAGATGACAATAATAAGTCACTTGTGTTAGGAAGTGCTGCACTTCAATACCAGGAAGAGCTGGTTAATATAAAAAAAAGGATTTACACTATTGTCTTTCAAAGGAGCAAAGTGGCGTAAATGTTGAGATCCTATAGGACCTTAGATTTAGCTAAAGGTAGATAAGTTTATTGGATTAATAGTAACGGTGACAAGTAATTCACTCTCAGCAAATGAATGCATCTTTTGTAATAACAATTGGATTCTTTTTTTTTTTTCTCCCCACATTTGCTGAAGTTCTAGGCAAAAATGATTTGGCTGGTGGCCTGATTGAATCACTAAGGTCCAGGCTTAGAGCACATAGCAAGACTTACAGTACCTCTCTATGAATTCCTGGTCAGGACACCAATGAGCCAAAGCCTATGACAGTATGTAAAACTTTATGTAAAACTTTATGTAAAACACTCAAGTGACTTCTAGACCTTCACATGCAGATGTCCAGACCATACATAGAAAACAAGCAAATATAAGCAAAATAACGTTTTTCAAAAACAACATAGTTATTTACTTTTCTAAATATAGTAGCAAATATTCTTTTTCAAGTTAATTAACCTATTACTCATTTTCTGAAAAAAGTCTTGACATTCATATTTTGTAAAACACTCAAAAAAACTCCCCAACAAACACCCTTTATAACTAAAGCTGTTGTGGTGACCAGTTCACCAACAGCCTTGCACATTATTCAAAGCACAGCACTTACAGCAAGACGTGTATTTCTGAAAATTCATTCTCAATTGTAATTTTTAGGGGTGACTTTTAAGGGTGGGCAAAGTAGGCTACCATGAAGAAATGCAAGACATGGAAATAAAAAAACATATATGTAAAAATGCACTTTGCTGAAATTAGAGCTCACAGGCAAGGAATGCTCCCCAGTTAAAATGGTCAATCTATGAACAGTGATGAGTCTAATTTTCTTAGTGTTCTACTTGAAAGTAATGGAAACTGTGATCAGAATAAATTCCTCTAATCCTAAAAACTACACACGAGTCAAAGTCAATTTGTATTTTATATATGAAGCCAAAAGTAGGACAAGGCATAAAAACTCTACATAAACTTATGGAACTTGTTAAAAGAAGGCTTCATTTTCACAATTAATATTCTTTTTTCCTAACCTTTTCTTCAAAACTACCATAATGCCACTAAATTAATTTTCCATTCCAGCATTCTTTATCACGTTCTAATCTTCTCTGGCATCTGAAATGTGATTTCTTATCAGCAAAACTGGCTCCTCTTTCTCCCTCTAGTCCTGTGAAAAACATTTAGTATCCCAATCTATATAACCCAGTGTCTGAATTATTCTGGACAAGGTTTAATATATTAGAACATGGAAGAAGGAGTAAGAAGCAAAATAATGAAGTGGCAGAACTCCCTATTGTCACTTCTGAGCACACTGCTCAGCAGCTTGAGGAATCTGGACAGAGCATTTACTTCAGATTGCCACTGTACACTTTCTGTGTGATTTGCTGGGTAGACAAAATATGTAAACCATCTTTCCTAATAAACTCAGAGTTTGAATTGTTTCTCAAAGGTTCTCTCAAATTAATGAAAATATTTGAAAAAGTATCTCTTATTTAATTGGCTTAAAAAGCTCTGAACAAATAACTTCTTGCAATCCAGCCATGTTCTAGCTTCTGCTCATTCTGGATTGGTCACTGCAAAATTCAGGTTTTGTTTATAGATGAGGGAATTTTTGCAATTTTCTACATAATAGTGGGGATATTTTTTTATGTAGTGAAATGTATGCAGCACAGCCCAGTGTGTAATATAATGCCAGTTTGCCTGACATTTGACATCAAAGATAATGCTGTACGAATGTTTACATTTTAAGCTTGTGTGTGTGTGTGTGCGCTAAAGTCAGGTACAACTGTTTGAATTTTCTTATATTGAAAGCAAAATTACATTCAGAAATCAAAATCAGTGGAATTCATCAGAAAGACCACAGTAATAAGGAGAAACACTTCCATGCTGAGGCCCTACACATTTAGATCATCCTTTTCCTTTCTCTGTGGACTAGACTAAGTTAAACTGTGTAACATTTAGTATTTTACATTCTTTTCTTTCCTTGTTCATGGCAGGAAAGCAAACTGAAATATAACTCTCTGCATGCAATGCTTATGGGTAAAAGAATTCAAAGAGTACCTATGCAAGAGTAAAGTCATTTAAGTGCACCAAAGCATTTACACTCTGGTTACACAAATAGAAGCAACAAGATGAAGACTATCTTAAGTGTGTGTGTGTGTTGCATATAACAAGAGTAGTTTGTTATTTATGGGTAGCATCTGAGAAGCAAAAATTTACTAGGAGGAGGGTGCCTGGACAAAAAAAAATGCAATTTGCTGAAAACTGAAACTGTCTTGAAATAAAAAGTTTCTATACTGAAGATACACTATTTTTTATATTTTTAATTTAATTTATAAAAAAAATATAATTTTATAAATTTATTAAAAAAGCTGTAGTGATTAGATAGCCATTTGATTACTTTTCCAAAGTCACATTGCAGAATTTATAATGGCTTTTCTTCATAATTTTATATCCATTAGATATCATAATGGGAGAAGCTTTAATTCTCAGTCAGAAATGTGAAAATCTGCTTAGCCAGTACACCTAAAAAGAAAAATTGTTGAATTAAAATTTAGAATTGTGCAACATCTGTGTATTACAGCAGTACAAATAACACACAGTAACAATTATACCATTTAACTTCATCCATCTCATAATGTTCTCTTACTCTTTATTATTTGCTCCAACCATAAGTTATCACAGAATCATAGAATGCTTAGAGTTCGAAGGGACCTTGAAGATAATGTAGTTCCAACCCCCCTGCCATGGGCAGGGACATCTGCCACTAGACCAGGTTGCTAAAAACCCCATCCAGCCTGGCCTTGAACACCTCTGGGGATGGGGCATCCACAGCTTCCCTGGAAAACCTGTTCCAGTGTCTCACCACCCCCAGAGTAAAGAATTTCTTCCTAATACCTAATCTAAATCTACCCTTGTTCAGTTTAAAACCCTTACCCCTTGTCCTATCACTACACTCCCTGATAAAGACTCCCTCTCCATCTTTCCTGTAGTCCCCCTTTAGGTACTGGAAGGCTGTGCACCTTCAGGTTCCTTGGATGGTCTAGAACCTGATCGTCTCCTACAGTGGGTAGTTCCTTATTCTCCCAGTCCCTGCCTTTGTCTTCTGCGACATGGGCGGTGTGGCTAAAGCACTTGATGTGCCAGCATGGCACCTCTCCTTGTTGGCCTCTCTCTCACTTGGAGAGGGAAATTGTCATCGACACATTCCAGGAACCTCCTGGATGGCTTATGCCCTGATGTGTTGTCCCTCCAACAGATATCAGGGTGGCTGAAGTCCCCCATGAGGACCAGGGCTTGTGAACGTGAGGCTGCTCCTATCTGTCTATGGAGGGCCTCATCTGCTTGTTCTTCCTGGTCTTCCTGTAGTAGACCCCCATGGTAACATCACCTGTCCCTGCCCTCCCTTGAATCCTGACAAATAAACTCTCAGTCGGCTCCTCATCCATCCCCAGGTTGAGTTCCATGCACTCCACCTGGTCATTGTCATAAAGGGTGACACCCCCTCCTTGTCCCCCCTGCCTGAAGAGTCTGTATCCTTCCATTCCTACACTCCAGTCACAGGGGCCATCCCACCATGTCTCTGTGATGCCAGTAAGATCATAGCCCTGCAGGCATGCACACATCTCTAACTCCTCTTGTTTTTTCCCTGTGCTACGCGTGTTTGCATAGAGGCATTTAAGTTGGGCACCTGATGAAGCTGACTTACTAGCTGGAGTGGCTGGAATTCCTTTGTGCTGCACTCCAGATTCTCTTCTGCTGACTTGTTAGTTAACATATTCACAGTTTGCATGATAAGGTTTATTTGAACAGCATCAAAATCCTGGGCTAATAAAATAGAAAAAAATACTAGCTATATTAGTAACAAGAAAGCAATACATTGTGAACTACGCCGATTGAGTGTACAGATGCTATACATATATCAAAATCAGAAATGAAGTAAAAGTTGGAAAAAGAAGGCTCTCCATTTCGTTGAAGGAAGATAAACCCGCTTACAGCAGATTATGGCATAGTATGGATATTCATTTAAACAGTGGCTTGGTTGACACAATATAGTCTGAACTCTTTTGAATATCAGAACTGTTAGGTGCATGAATCAGATTTGGGTGAATAACTGTCCTCTCCTATCCAGTTGCTTGTCTGTATGGCTATTTATCTCTTTTTTTGGATTATTTTAGTACACTTTCCCACCATTTACCACTTGTAAAATAATTACACAGTTCATTTCTACATTCCAAAGCTACAGGTCACTGTAGTGTCTGAGTATGTATCATATGACTTAAAAAACTCAGACATGTGTAATATTTTCTACAGCTACGACAATCAAATAATCTTCCAGATTCTGCTTTTAAGCATCAAAAATTAATAAAATATTAATTAAACTTCACTTTTCAATGCATATTGAAATGATGCCAATAATTACATTGCTTTGGCAGAGCATTCAGAACAGAAATTACTATTGCAGATTTGTTTGAAAAATAAATCCTGAGCCAAAAGCTGCAGAAGTCATTACACAAGTCTACGGAAGTGTGTGATTTTTTTTCCTCCCCATCCTCCTAGGAGTTCTCACTATGCAGGTCTTCAGCACATTTTTAACACAAGACTATATTAATCTATTTTTGTCTTATGACAAAAGTAAACTGTGTTACGTAAGGACAACACTGCAAACTAGCATACCAGGTATGCAGAAAGCAAGATGGTACCACACATATAGCAAGTAAACCAGCTGCTAACTTAGCAAAAATTCTAACGGCCAGTCATAAGGTTTTTTTCAGCAAAACACAGCTGCATACTTTTTTCACGTATTTCATTTTGTCTTACATATTCTGTGTTAAAACAGCCCTCTACAGGCTTCACTTCAAGGCTATAAGGAAATTTCAAGAGCTGGAAAAGAGACACTATTCAAGAATAATGGGGCAAGAGCCAAGTAGGCAGTCCAGAAAGAAATGGCTTTGAGTGGACAGCTACAGATTTCTAAATCCTTCTCCATAGTTTTTTTACATATTATTTTTCCATTAGAGAGTTCATACAGAAGAAAACACTGTAATCTGAAATAATCCCAAGAGCACACTTTTGATTTTCCCCAGCCAACAGGCAGGAGTCTTACTTCTACCTGCTTTCCTGTAGCCCTTGAATTCCTAATCTTGACCGCCTAAAAGTATGGATTCAACAGAAAAAAAAATCAAAAACTATTTCTTTCATGGTTTGGGCAATCTCCTGGAAGGCAGGAAACCTACACACAAACCCTCTTTGGCAGTCTACAATATCTCCTGGATAAATTCCATCTGACCAGGCTGCTATTTAAAAGGCAGTGAGGGCTGCTGCCATCAGTGAGTGACAAATTAAATTTATGGTCTGATTTTCAGAGGTGGCAAGGAATTAAACTGCAAGTTTTCAATGTAGTGTTGAGCACCTGGAACATCAAGTCATAAATTTAACTTCAGTGAGGAGAGTTAAGGCAATGACACAGTGAAGAGAAACACAGGTAGTCTACTAAAAGAACCAAACACCTTTGTATGATGACATGGTATACTACCAAAAACGCAGAATATCAACACAATAAAGTTAACCTTGGAGCAGCTTGAGTGAGATAAAGTTTTTGTAACTTTTTTAACCACATAAGAAAAAGCTAATCTTTTTTATTACCATTTTCTAAATTAAAATTTAATAAGAAAGGAAGAGCAATAAAGACAAGACGATAAAATGGACAGATGATACTTGTGTTGAAATCAGTGACGGTTTTGTCAGTAATTTCAAGAACTCATGATTTTATCTTATTCTGCTATAGCGTTATTCTCAACTAAATCTCAGTCTGATCTTGGGCTCTGCTGGAAACCTTGAGTGGCTGTATATTGTTAAATTAGCTGCAGGAACCGTACAGCTGTACTTTCATAAGATTCATCCTCATTCAATAGCTATTCAATGTAAACTGAGCTCTGTAAAGACCTCTGTAATTTCTCCATATTTTCTCATTTGTAGGGACAAATGCATAAAATATACATATCTGTATAAACAAATTAAAAATCTTCTGTGATTTTAAAATCCAGCTATAATTCCATTACTGCTGTCAAAACAAAACAGGAACTTCTTTTAAAAAACCTTTTAAAATATCTGTATTGTTGTCTTTGCAAAAGTCTTTCCAAAAAGTCAGCCTATATATTGCAGCGGTGGAATGCAATTGTGAAATGATGATCTTGTTTCTTTTCTTTTGGCAGCTCCTGTATAGGTTATTTAGCAGTATTTCTGTTCCTGCCTTTTTCAGGAACACACCCAGATTAGAATTACAGTAGAGTCCTACAGACAAACCACATTCAGTTTATGATCATGGAGAGGATTCACAAGAGGCCCTGAAGGTGCAGATATTCCACAGAAGTTGTTGTCTAAAGACAGCAGAAACTCAAAACCTTCATTTTAGGCCTCTAGACTAGTAATTGTTCCTCTTAGTAGAAATGGATGAGTATTATTCTACTTATTTAGGACACACATACTTTGTTTTTTCTTCTTCACTAACTAGCTAAAAGGGGTCATTACTAAGGCAAAGTAAAATTATTCTCCTGGTTTATAGCTGGTTGTTCAGTTTTTTACCCTGCTAAATAAGCACTTTCCTAAATAACTTATTATATTCAGATGCTTCTAAAAGAAAACCAAAAATAATTAGATTTTGGCCGCTATTTTGTTCCTTAATGCTATCTAAGGAAGACCTAGAGACCTGTACCATCTCTTATTTTGCTTTATTTTTTATTATAAATCCATTATCATTTTCCATTATTTTTCTTAAATGATTCTACATTAGGTTGCAAAGTATTGTAACATGTTTACGTGTGACAACAATCTCATAGCCTTAGATTTTACTGCTGCTATTGGTTATACTCTCTGCGGTTTCCATACCTCAAAAACAACTCTGAGAACGGGAAGAAGTTGGCATTTAAGGGGAAACCAACAACATCAAATAAGAAGAAAGCCATAGCAGACTCATATGGGATGACAATTTAAGAAGCCGCTCTTCAGGTTGTCAGGTACCTTGAGGAACTTCTTGCTTTTAGTAGTAGGTGAATCAATCATATTGAATGCCTTGATATAAATCCCCCGGGGAAGTCTAAGCCAGCTCAGTTTCTGAGTCACTAATGAGTCATAATGCTTTGTCAAAAAATTGCTCCCCGGCACTTCAGGTTCAAGCAGAGGGAATTCTGAACTCACACCAGTGCTCCATAGGAGGCTTCTAACAAAGCAAGACAAGGTCTGTAGGCAGACACAGTACCTTTTATTCTACCACCTGGTGTGGCTGGAGAAATTAGACATACTTTCAGGCACAGAGGCCCTTTTTAAAAAACTAAATACTAGTAAAGACCAATGGCTCAGAGTTTAGTTAGATATGTATCAATTAGACCATCTTTGAAAGAAAAGATAGTTGGTGACTGTGGAGTACGGGAGATGTAATTAGAGGAAGAGGAAAGAGAGGAAGAGACATGGTAAGGCACTTTCAGCCCAGGGGAAGGAGAAAGAAAAGTATCCTGTGGAACATGGAGCGGTTGAGAGGGAGAGGCACAGAGATTTTACTCTGCCATAAAATCAGTATCTCTCAATAGAGCCCATGATTATCAGTAGAGAGATAAATTTTAGTTATCAGCATCTCTCAAAGATGTTTTGTAGGTTTCTGTCTTTTTCCCCCAATTATAACTGTGCTTTAACAAGTGATACAACCTCCACTCACTGCTTCCTTACTACTATCTTCCTCATGTTCATATCTCCTTTGATATCTATCTACAGCAAGATTGCACTTTAGTAAAGGAAGGAAGAAAAGAAAATAATGATCTAGTAACTGAAAATAATGATTGCCTATGAATGATCAAGGAAAGAAAGAAAGGGTGATAAACTACAGGCAATTTCCATTTGTCACATATTGACTTAAAATGTCATAATTCTGTTCCTTTGTAAGGTTACATGGTGTGGATTACAGGACAGTGGAAAGTATGTCAATACTGCCTGTACATAGGTGGGACAGCAGAACCTTTCTCCCATAAACTTATGTATGTACATAGTTGAAGGATAGCTTACACCTACACATCTTTCTGCATCTGCCTTTTCTGGATTACTTTTCTGTCAAGTTACTCTCATTTCCACTCCAATACTACAAACTTTAGTTATAGTTAGTATCTACCAGGTTCAAGACATCACAGATATTCTAGTTAATTTTAAAGCCACATATTTGCCCACACAAATTTGCTTTTCTTCTTAATACCAATACATATAAGTCATAATGAATCATGAAAATATTAGCGCTAAACCATTTGTGATCACTATAGTATGAGTAGCAAGTGATAAACTTATTCGTGTCACTGAAATGCTTCTAATAAACACATTATAGATAATACACAAATGTTATAGATCTCAGCTAAGTGGTCTTTAGTTTCTTGTGGAAGTAGGAGACATTTGTTCAACAAAAAGCTTAGGATAGAGGCAAAGTAAATAGCTCCAGGACACTAACATGAGGTCAATGCTTTCACACATACTGAATGATTTGACAGTGTTTATTTCTGTTTCTAAGCAGTAGATGCTTTCCTGTATTTATGATGACTACAAACATACATACACACACATGCATGTTGACACACACACGTGTGTGTGTTTATGTGTGTGTTGATGTTTAGCAGTCAGAAGCCTGCTCTTTCTTTCTTTTCCCCTTTTCCTGTCTCTTTCTTTTTCTTTCCTTCTTTCCTTCTTTCCTTCTTTCCTTCTTTCCTTCTTTTCTTTCTCTTTCTCTCTGTCTCCCCCCCGCCCCCCGCCCCCATTCTCTTTCCTTCCTTTCTTCATTTCTTGATTGCTTGATAGAAAGGAAATAACAGGAACTCCACTAATGTAATTCTTTAGAGCGTGATCCATTTCACTTAATTTTAGCCACCTTAGATGAAGTAATCTAAGTTCCCTCCAGATGAACTGCCACGTGGATCAACTGTCTCTTGGTCTCCCATTACCTCTAAAAGAAATATAGGAGGTGAAACTCTGCTCACAGCTGAGGACAGATGAATGAAAGTACCTGCACAGAGGTGTCTGGAGAGCCATTCAGAACACAATGTGGACATCGACATCCAATCAGCTGGGTGGCTCTCCGGAGTCTATTGTGTGAATTGACTAAGGGTTGGATAAGGTTTCTGAAACATAGATTTCTAGTGCAATTGGAGATGCACTGGAGAATCCAAGACATCCATGGAGGATCGATAGATAAGACTCACAAAAAAAACATGTTCTTCTAAGAGAAAAATGTGGAAGCCAGGTGAGATATCCTAAAGCATTTCATGCTGATACTAGGTGACAATTTCTAGGTAACTGAACTGAATGACTGACCTCTGCGGACTGTATAAGGAGCTTAGATTACAATTACTCCCCTAAATGTGGCTGTATTAAACTGAATATTCCTTTGGTTGATGGCCTAACAATGCAACCAGCAGACACTTCAGTTGCCTAAACATGAGCACCTAGTGCCATTTGAGAGTCTCTAAATCATCTGTAAAGTCTGATCTTATAGGCAGGACGTAAGACATCAGGGACACAATAACATATCTAGAGAGTCAAATGGAGGTCAGGCATGAGACACTACAAAACTTAAAAAAAAATGGATGCCTAAGTTCAGAAAAGTCAATCCATCCTCTGATTTTTATTTAACTAAGAGTAGACTTGGTCAGTCCTAATTTCAGTTATGGACAAAGTTCACACGTTAAAGGTCTGACTTGGTAGAAAAAGAAGGTCTAAACTACAGAGGCCATATGTTTAAACTAATAATTTTCCTAGAATTCCTAGAGTAGTTGTTATAGTTTTGTAAACAATTTATGTACCTTACAATGCCTCAAAAAAGAAGTTTTTATTACCAAGGTTTATTAGGAAATATAAATATCTATAAATTGAAAATTATCTTTATCTATTTTTTATATAATTGGGACTGTATTTCATACAGGATGAAGTGATTTCAATGGAAAATTTTGCAGTTATTTAAACATTTCTATCTGAAGTTCCCAAGTCATTGTACAGATGTGAATACATTTAAGCTAATAGAATTTCTGTAGCATCACATTCCAGATTCTCTTTTTTAAATGATTCATCATAACAAAATGAAATGTTCTGTAGCGTATGAATGATGTGCTATGAAAAATACATATCTCATACATGAATGCTATAGTATAATGCATTTCCTGATCACAGAAACTTGATTGATTGATATCGTTTATTCTGTTAGCTGAACATGTTCTCCAAAGAGTTTAATTCACTACAGATTCAGATCCAGAGACAATAAATTTTGATAAGCTCTCCTGAACCTGAGTCTCTGAGTGAATCCATACTGAGACTCTAGAGAAAATATCATCTTCTACTTCCTGCTAATCGCTACTCTTTCCAACTATGAAAGTTCTTGTTTTTTTTGACAAGATGAAAAAGTTCACAAAATTTGCCTTCTTTCATGCTTAAAAATCTATATTCATCATCTCTCCATTAATGCTGATTTCTTAATCAAGTTCCATATTCTCAGCTTTCTGTGTCTCTTTAGCAAATATATAGTACTGATCCTAGGCAAACTTATTAAAATGCTTTTATTTTAACATGTACATTGACATCTTTCACATCAAGCAGGATTGAAAAAAAAAAGCCAAAACCAATGTCATTGCTCTACAAGGGTCTTGGAGCCTAACTCAGATCACTTCCTACAGACTTAGAACATATGCAACCAATAGTATTTATATGACTAAAAGAGGTTATTCAGGATATTTGTTTTGCTATGTTTCCAGACTTTGGAAAGCCATACACTTACTCTCATCATTATGTTTTCAGCTCTGAAGATATCTGTGTCCCTAATAGTAATTCCCTCTGTGGTCCCCCAAAATGCCCTAACAGCTGGCACCAAGTCATGAGCTCCCACGTATGTGCAGTCAGAGTACTTCTTGTACTTGCCACTTGCATTCAGTCAAGCTGAAAACATAATATGGACAACATTAGACTGCCTGCAGTGATTCTGCATAGCAGCCTAGTGCTTAATGCCTGGGTCCATGAAGCAGAAAAATTAGGTCCCCCCAGCCAGCAAGCAGGATTGAACCTATTGGTATTAATCCCACGCCAGTGAACTAATGGTGAATATGGAGCTTGAGTTGCTGGCTTCCTCCCGCCCATCAATACTAAATCACTTCTCCTTTTATGACCATAATGTCTCAGAGCAGCTACCTTCTACTGTAATGATAAAACTGTGTCCTAAAAAATGTATGAGCAGAGGCAATGGAAAATTCAAAAGCACTGAGCCTATGCAATGGAACTCACTTTTCTACAAGAGATAAATAAACCACAGATATCTCTCTGTCAGAGTATGTGAAAAAGCTATTCTTTCAGTTTACTTTTTCTTCACACAAAGACCGGTACATAAGAAGCCCTATTAAGGAATTAAAGCCTTTCACCTACTTATTTTTAAATAGGGTTACTGACATTCCTGTATATCCAACTAACCAGGCTCTGGGATCTATTTAAATACAGACGGAAATTTCAGTTTTTCTTAACATATCCAATTTAAAGAAATACCTAATTATGTGTACTATTTGTTTTTAGATATTATAAATATCCATAAATAAGCATTATCTTTTATCATTTAAGTAGCTAATTAACAGTGTTAAATCATAATTTGTTCTAGTAGAAACTGGAGTCCACCTCAAATGAAAAAAACCCTAACTTTTGACTATGTTTCGCTTTGAATTGGTTTCTTCATTTTATAAATCCTAATAATTTTCTATTACTTTGTAACAGGAAAACATAAACATAGAAATTACAACTCCTTTCAAAAGGAAAGCTGAAGTATTGGTTCCGAAAAAGACAATATCTGCAACATTTTAATGTTTTGAAATTATTTTGCCTGTACCCACAAATTTCTATTCATGTCTAATTAAAGCGTTGTTATAACCATCGCTGGTATTTGCATATCACGTCTATAGTTTTTGCACTTCAGCCTTCTGAGAAAGAGGTTGGAATTGGGAATATTTGGAATAAACTCCAGCAGGTGGAGATAAAGAGTAGTAACAAACACGACGTGCCTTCAAACAGCGCGGTCTGGTTTTCATCATCTGGGAGTTTGTGTGGTTTAAGTGACACCACTTGACAGAGAAGGATGACTGATTCAGCACTACAACCACTGCCACCCTTAGTCTGCAAAACCAGTAGACTGCCTGGTGCCTCTGTGCTGGCAGTGCCTTTGGTTAATCACACGACGGCAGCTGGCCGGCAGGACACTCCAGCTCCGAGCCAGCTGCGTTGATTCAGTGCCTTGACCTGAAGCATCTGAAGTGAATAACAACACAGGAGAATAAGATCTAGCAGTAACGAAGCTTGCCGAAAACTCCTAAGATCACCACTGTGTATTTAGCATTTGTTTGTTCTTGCTAGCTGACCAACAAGACAGGCTGGTTACACAGACGACATATGGCATTTTCCTGGAGGCAGCAGCAATTTGAAAGAGAGGGAATAGGAATCTTATCTAGGAATAGGTAAGTGAAGAACAGACAGGATTTTTAGGTTATATTTGTAGCTTGCAGTAGTTCAGACAGAAGCACAAATCGTCTCACTATCCCTTTCCTTGTTGCTTAGAGTAATTCATTGTGGAAGAAGCCAACATGAAAAATTAACTCTCTCCCTCACAGGCATTGAGTCAGGGTAATCAACAGATTGTGTAACAAAAAAAAAAATTCCTCAATTATGATAACTATGTATTGTGTAATAACAATTTGTTGACTGACTGTGAGAACATCATCATAAAAATATTGCCCCACAGCAAAACCCTAGGTCCTGAGATCCTGACATGTTCATTTTTTATTTCTTTATCCTAAAACCACTTTCTGGGTTATGAGCACAACCTGGAGTCATACATGTTGGGATCTAGAAGACACGTTATCGACAGCAGCAGCATTACTTGCAGGGTATTTGTGTTCCCTCTGTCTCCTAACAGACTTGAGCTGGTTATTACCCCCTTTTTCATCAGTAGGAACAGGTAATCTGATGAGGCAGCACATGAAGAAACTGGCAGGTGGTTTTGACTCTTTTAGAAAGATGTGTGCAAGATGTTGGAGACAATGAGAGACTTACATATGACTGCCCATGGTTGAAAGACATGGTTCTCAAACACCAATTTGTTTTCAGAATGGAAATGGCCCTGTAGATGGGGCATTCGGTACTGTTTCTGTGCTGTAGATCTCTCATGCTCTAACAAAGTCTCTGGACACTGCCGTTGGGCGCATCACGCGATGATTATGGGCTTAATTGTGCAAAATGGCACCAGCTCCCGTACTGGAGCCTGTATTTGAGAGGTGGCTGGAGCTGCATCATGCCAGAGGGAGAACTCTCCACTGTTACGATGGAGGAGTAGAACTTGGAAGATTCTTCCATCTCACCTGTCTCTTCCAGGAAGTGGATTTGGCCTTGCCAGGAAAGGTTGGAGTTAAAAGGTCTTGTGCTCTTTTGAATGAGAGGAGCTTCAGCATAGTCATTGTATAACCTCTCCAAGGGAGAGAGAGTCACCCTGGGAGGCTGTTACTTTGGAAAAGTTTTAGTTTTAAAACTTGTGTTTTCTCAGCATGTGAATTAGTATCCAACTGTTTTATACTGAGAGTGGATTAATGTTAAAAGGTGTTAGAGCTGTGGTTCTTTACTCACTGTACCAGCATTTTAGCATTAAGTAAAACCTCAATCCAATGGGAAACAAAATTAGTAATGATAGACAGGCTAATGGAGCAAAGAAAATATAAATTACACCAGTTTCCTTCTCAAGCTTACTTATTCTCATCTATGATTAGTCTTTATGTACAAGGATCAAAGAAAAAAACCCACATAAATAATGTTATTCTGAGTATCTTGCTGAGGTCAGTGAGGCCATGCAACTTTACATCTCCAAGCTTCGGGACAGAGTGTTTTATTTATATCAATTAATAAATATCTGGTTTTAAATAAATTTAGCATTTTACATTATTTCCCTGACAACACAATAATAGGAACCTGAGTCATCTGTCCCTCAAATGTCAAATTGGATTAGAAAGATTTCAGTCTGGTTATAGCCTTAATTCTTGATAAGAATTTAGTCTTTTTTCCAAACAGATAACTGTAACTTTTTAATTGTCATTTTCCACCCTTGAAGAAGAATGCCCCTATGGTATTCAGATAAAGCACTGAACTACATCATAGCACTATGTTCCTAAATTCTCAGGCTGATTGCTCTAATAGCACATCATCAATATTATCCTCTAGAACAGCAGAGTCTATAAAACTGGTTTTGTTTTCCAAAAATTTGATTATCTTATGTGATGTTTATTAGGAATAAATGTAGTTTCATCTATATCAATAACTTCTTCTGTTCCAAATATTTTAAATGCAGAAAGACAAATTCCTGTCATTCTCATTTGTGTTGATTTTATAATTGTTCAAAACAGCTAAGCCCATCTTTTTAAAATACACAACTTAACCATCTGTGCCTGCTTTTGCAGTCCATCTTTTCTGAAATTAGGTGCTGTATAACATCTGGGGTATGATACACGATAGTCAGTACTGAAATTTATCTTCAAAATACTCATAATTCTGTCATATAATTTTCAACAAACTTGAAAAGCAGATAATTTTCATACGATTTTTGTGTCTGATTTAAATGACCAAAAGAACCATATAATTCTTTTAGTAGTATGAAATTCATATAACCATCTACATAGACACAACAAACCACGGATCACATCTAATGAAATAAAGCTCAAAATATGTATGTGGTTTATTTAAAATGTTACAAAGACCCATAAAGTCTTCAAATCCTGAAGGCTCTTTTACAAATGTTTCTCTGTTACAAGAATACATTTTTGTGTGTGTGGTCCCTAGCATTGCAGGATTGGAAAGCAATGAAGGTTTGTATTGAGCCAGTGCTGTACTTGCATTCAGTAGTCTAATGCTTTTTAAATTTAAAAAAAAAAAAAAAAAGTCAAACACATAAGTAGACAAACAGATACTGTACACTTTGTTTATTCTACAACTCTATCTGTGATCATAAACTCTCGGTAAATATTTGCTCTTTGGAGATTAGATTTAACATACTTGCATTTACTTGCAATTAAAATGTTGTTTTCTTGATGACTGTTGCATGGGCTGCTGTATTTCATCAGTGACATAACATAATGTAAAGATAAGAGTTAAATGGAAAGAAGTCTGCTGTGAATGTGTCTCTCGTCTGTTTCTGAAATCAACAGTTTATGGCAGTGATATTTGGACAAGTTTTCACTTCTTTAATCTCATTGCAGTTTGACACTATCAGATCCTGAATCTGTAATTACTTTTCTGGTGGGTTTTGGGTTGTTTGGTTTTTTTTTTCTTTAAATAATGTCGTAATTTTACAGCCTCTACCATGTTTGTTAAAGAACAAAGATGCTTTTCTGCTTTCCTCATATGATTTATTGACTATTATGCACCCAACACTTCCAAATTGCTTCCAAAGGCTATAAAGTAGCAGGATAAATTCTAAGAAACAAATGTATGACTTAAATTACAGAATTCACTTGTTGACTCTAAAAAACAGAAAATTCAACATTAATGTTGTATATTTTCATGGTATTTAAGGTTTTTAGACTAAATGCAACAAGGTGCTTTTATTTTGCCATACTGCATCAGTCCAAAGGGATTAGCTTAGTATACAGGAGATATTTATAATGCAAAGAATAAAATAGTCCTTCAGTAGTTCCAAGCCTGCGATGGCAATACACTTTTGCATTTACCTTCATAGCTTTGTTTACTAAGCTACAACATGCCTAAAACAGACTATGTTATTACAGACATCATGACTGTACGAAGTGTATGCGGACCATGTTCTCAGCTGTTATAAACCAGCTTAACTCTACTAATTTCAGTACAATTAGGCTGATGCACACAATATGGCAAAGTAGTATCCATGTACTCGCATACAAACACGTTCATCCCACAGGAACCTGCTTACACACATGTAGTTATAGCAAACAGTTCCAAAGAAACTGGTAACACTGGTAATTTTAGAAATTTTCCTTTCATAGAAGCAGAAATAAGTAGCTGGTAAAAATTTTGATATATTTTAACAATCCATTTTAGTAGGAATTTCACATCTAAAAATTTAGAGAAGGAAACAAAGCTGCTACCAACTCATGGTGTTTTCCCCCTTCTCCCACTTGTGAATTCATAATTTACACTTCACCATCTCCTCCTTCTTCTCACTTGCCTTTCACTTTTCAGAATTATTCCGTTGAAAAACAATATTTCCTCACTTCTCAAGTATCTAGTGTACGTCTTCATCAAGTGCACCCTCAGTAAGTTCGCAGATGACACTAAGCTAGGCGGGCATGTTGATCTGCTTGAGGGTAGGATGGCTCTACAGAGGGATCTGGACAGGCTGGACCGATGGGCTGAGGCCAACGGTATGAGGTTCAACAAGGCCAAGTGCCGGGTCCTGCACTTGGATCACAACAACCCCATGCACTGCTACAGGCTTGGGGTGGAGTTGCTCGAAAGCTGCCTAGTGGAAAAGGACCTGGGCGTGTTGGTGGACAGCCAGCTGTATATGAGCCACCAGTGTGCCCAGGTGGCCAAGGAGGCCAACGGCATCCTGGCCTGTGTCAGGAATAGTGTGGTGAGCAGGACTCGGGAAGTGATCATCTCCCTGTACTCGGCACTGGTGAGACCCCACCTCAAGTACTGTGTTCAGTTCTGGGCCCCTCACTACAAGAAAGACATTGAGGTGCTGGAGCGTGTCCAGAGAAGGGCAACGAAGCTGGTGAGGGGTCTGGGGGACAAGTCTTATGAGGA
>VZSZ01002361.1:338251-393435 GCA_013398815.1 Ibidorhyncha struthersii
TAGGAAAAATTTTTTCACTGAAAGGGTTATCCAACATTAGAATAGGCTGCCCAGGGACGTGGTGGATTCACCATCCCTGGAGGTGTTTAAAAGAAGGGTAGACATGGTACTTGGGGACATGGTTTAGAAGTGTTTTTTGTCAGGTTAGGTTAATGGTTGGACTCGATGATCTTAAAGGTCCCTTCCAACCTCAACAATTCTATGATTCTATGATCTGAATTCATTTCTCATGCTTTCTACAGCAAAAAATCAAACTCTTCTCATGTCCATGATTTTGTTCTACTTCTGCCATAACAACTGTACTAATTTATTTCCAGATTTCTCTTATAATTTTATCATAGACAGTACATTTGAATGGAAACATAAATAGATTTCCCGTCTTCTGTCAATTGTTTCTGAAATCCTTCCCAAACCACTATCCTGACAGTCCGTACAGACTGGGTACAAGTAATTGCCATGAACTGAAAAATATTTACGTGCAGTCCCAGAAAGCAGTCATGCTTTTTACTTTACTTTGTGATTTTAATATGAAAAATGTATTTACAATTAAGTATAGAAATTCGATTTATGATGGTTTCAGATCTACTGCATGTTTTGAAACTATTGAGCAATTGCAGGTAGAGACAGTAGTAGAGATAAAACAATATATAAATGCTTCTGTTCTCTTCCCCTCTGGATAATACAAGTGCAATTTCAATTACATTTTTTTTGCCTTACAGGAATCTGCTAAATTATATAGGGCAGAAATTTATTTTTCTTAGTTTTGCCTGCTTATAACAGTGTACTGCAAAAATTCGTAACTTTTCTGTGATGATTATCATTATTCATAAATTTTCTATAAGGATCTTTCAGCCCCGCTACCCACTTCCACTACTGGAGTTGAACATTAATGGGCTGAAGCTTGGAAAAAGCAAAACAAAGATCACGGTAGAAAAGAGGTAATGGGCAAAGTTAAAGGCATGCTACAGATATTGTCCTCCAGTTTGTAACATTATGCAGACTCTCCACTGGATAACAAGTAATTCACAAAGTCATGTCTTCAGCCAAGTCATTGCTCCTTCATTGACACTGAGAAATTTATGGCCTAACTCTCACAGAACAGAAAAGTTGCCACAACTGGGAAGACAAACATCTGTGATTCAACAGGATGCACTAATGCAGTGCTCTGAAAATGGGTAGGAATCTTGGAAGCTGCTGTCCCTGCAGAAAGCAGCAACCATCAATATTTTTCTTATATTTCAGAAAATCTCCATTCAACATTGAGATAAAATTCAGAATTTAAGAAAATATTTGCTACGGCTCATGTCTTCTCCTCTTAAATAAATTAATGCTTTTTTTTCCTAATTTTGAAATGCATCACTTTAGCTCTGACCTTTCCAGCAATAAAAAAGCTTAAATTTCAAAACAAGAGTGTTTTTAACAGGACCTAGGCTTTTTCAAAATATTTTTATGAACAGAAATATGAGCACAAATCTCAAGCAGTTCTTGTGACAAACACACAGTCCAAGGTACTTTTCCTTTTAGGTGGATAGCAAGTGAGCTGCAAAGCCCTCAAATGGTCTCTGATTTCATTAAGAAACGTCTTTCTCCCTCTTCCAGCCCTACCACATAAGATTAGCTAAAGCATTCATTTTCATAAACTACCTCCATATTTTAGCTGCATTTCTTGGTGTGCCTCCCACTGCCTTTGATCTAATGCAGGCTGAATCTCCTGACCTTTAGATCACTTTGTAAGGCCAATTTTTTTTCTGTTGGATCGCACAAGGAGGTAATTAAATGCTATGCTAAGGATTTCATTACCAGTCCCACTGAACTCTCCAGCTGTACTTAGCTCAATTATTTAAAATTACGCATGTGATTTAATTAACTTGTGGCATATTTGTGCATATGGTAAGTAATATTTCATAAGTATATCTCATAAATCATATTTTAAAACGTTCCTAATAATTACTAATAGGTAAGCAAATGTAAGGAAAAGGCAACCCTGTTCTTACAAGCATTCAAAGCCTTTCTTCCTTGCTTGCTCCTCCTCCTGCCTAACACTGAGCTTTGAAAAACATAAGTCCTACATTTACAGAGTGTCTTTATATTTTGCTAAGCTGTATAAGTTTTTTCCAAACTTCCCTTCTATGTGCCCTAAAATATTTTTGTTAATGAAAGAAAGCTTTGAGAAGCACATTTATGTTAAAAAAAAAGAAAAGATTTTCATTAAAATTTGTCAAATTGCAATTGCATAAGCCAAATTTTATCTGATGGCAGCTTACAAGTTCTTTTTAATTAACTGCATTAAATAAATTGATTGCACCTTTCCTATTTCTGTTAATTAATATGTGCTAAGAATCACTGTGAGAAGAAGAAGTAGGATGAACAGCACTGATGGTATCGATGTTACAGCCGCCTGTCACATCTGCCAAAAAAAGTAGACTGAAAGTTTCTAAAAAATAGTGAGATACATTATAATGAAGACTTAGGGGAGAGAAAGAGATGAATACTGGCATTTTAAACTTCCATACCAGCCCTTGCAGAATTGATGACTGCAAGTGGGTGTAGCTGTCAACTAATATTCTCCGAATAACTTTATTACCTAGGGAAATCAGAGACTACAGCAAATTTATATTTTTACCCTCCTGAAACTAATATACACATACACTGTGTAAAAGGGATATCTGATTGTTTGCTATATGGTGAACATATACAATCCACTATACCATGTATGTCTGGGTTACAAATCAGGAAAACACATACCCTTCGGGGTAGTGCATTTCTTCTTTATTTTCAATAAAAATCACAGCCCAGCTCTCTACCATGCCTGGGCATGCATAGCTCAACCTCTTGGGTAAGAGAAATCTCCCTTATCCCAACAGAGTGAGTATCCCTGTGATCTCACCACTTTCCTTCTCATTGCTTTAGAGATGCCACAGTCACAGTGGGGCCCTTCTACTCCTTCCTGCATTGCCTGTCAATCAGTTAGTCTTTGGGGAACATAAATCATTTCCATTTTTAGTTGGACAGCTGGTAGGTTGGGAGAGGAAAAGCTGCTGGGATATTATGCAGCTGTCAGATATCAAACCATGATACTTGGGTTTTATGGCACAGAGTTTTCCACTCAGGATGTCCAGCTTCACATCCATATACAAAATCTCCCTTTAATGTCCAGGGGCACCATCTCTTCCCAGTCACTCAGTCTCTCAGAAGCATTTTCTCTGGCACTGGGAGGCACAAATAAGGCAGCGTTTACTCAGGAATCTGTCATGATCTCAATGATGGGATACAATGTGGAAGATAGAGTAGATTTAAGAGGTTGATGAAGAATTGATGAAGGTTTGATGAATCTCCTCGAACCTCAAATATTGCACATCATATTACAAACAACATCCCAAATTCACCAGGCTATGTGCAATTTACAAGAAAGAGATATCTGTCAAAAGTTTTCTGTGTTTTATACACTAAACATTGTCATTTCACTTTGTTCCTCAGTGCAATCTTCAGAAACATACTAACTGCCTTCTAAGCTTAATTAACCATCTCTCTTGGTACCATTCTTGGATTCATCTTCTGTGAAATCAAACACTTTCACTTCCATCTCCCTCCTATCATTCTCTATCCTCCAGAAAATTGATTCTTAATTTGAGAGTTTTTTTTTCTCTATAGAGGGAGAAACAAAAATCAGTTTTTAAATGCTGCTAAATTTTAGTCTTCATTTGGCAGCCTGGGTACAACAACTTTTATAAAAAAAATTAGCTGTCTAGTTCAAGGGCCCCCTTTTAATCTTCTGCCCTCATATTTTTCTTCACTATTCTACTGTATTTTCGGCCACTTAGAGGGTCGGATAGTTATTTTACTTGGATTAATATTGATTGCAGCCTCCTTGACTGCATCTTAAGTATTTCCCATGCATTACTGAATCCCAGCCAAATCACTTTAACTTATTTCACATTCATTCACGTAGCTATTGACAAAGTAAAAATAATACTTCAGTGCATAAAAAGCTTGAATAGCTTCCTTTCTGATTAGTGTGGTAGTTAAAAACTCAAGCTAACATCATAGGCAGCTCTGTTCGTCTGATTGTAGAAGAACAGATTTAGATCCCACTGTTTTACCAAACACTTAGAGTTTTAATTCCTAAAATATTTACAATTTTGCAAAGTTTTACAGCTTCAGTTTTTCAAATCATTCAAGGACTTCTGAGTCAACCTTTTATCTGTGTGCCAAATTCAGTTTCGTCAATAATAGTGCTATGTAACACCATTTTGGTCTTGAAAGAATCCACATTCCAAATGGCACCTTCAATCAGTCTGAATCAATAAACTTTTACCAAACGTACATGAAGAACCATCAATAATTCAATAGCTAATGAACCAAATTGGCCAAATGCAAAGCATGACCTATTTGCAAAAGCCTCATCCTGTACTTACAGAGTGAGCGAATTTAGAAATCAAATGGGTATGATCATCCCAGACATAGGTGTTCTTTTAACCCTTCTGGTCACAAGCTTATGTTTCTGCCTGTGCTTTCTTGTGAAATATTTGTATTTGTTTTCAGAAAAAAGAAAACAGTATCTTAAAGTATCTGTTATGAAATAGATCCAAACTAAGGTAAAGTTTTCCATCTAGGAGAAAAACACTGAACTGCTGGCCTATGGTATAAATATGGTGCTATGATACAAAAAATAATTTCTGTTGGAAACTGTAGTTTTGTCTTTCCATATGAGCTCTTCAGTCAAACTATCCAGGACCCGTAGTTCTCAGACAATTCTTCTAAAGAACAGGCTGGCAGATTTGGAAGCAAGTTCTTTGACCTTTGGCTAGTAAGTGGTACACTGTATTTTGTCTGAGCCTTAAGTAATTTTCTGTATCAAGACAATTCTATGTATCTAATTACAGCATTAGTGTAAAAATTGTTCCAGCTGTCCAGAAGGTTTTGCTATTTGATGATATCATAACCAGGGTGTTATTAAATCTCACAGCAGCTGGAGACTTGACTCCAGTCAAGTAAGAATCCTATAGAGATATTGAGTAGTGATGGATTTCCTGCATGTATTTCAGTGAAAAAAACTAAGATTTTTAAAGAAGTCATAATGTCAGCAGAATTTTTAAATAAATCTACATCCTCAGTTGAAACTATTTTTAAATTTGTATGAAGATAAAAGTTGTTGATAACATTTTTTTTCAAGTCTAAAACTTTCAGGTAGTAAATCAAATTCACACAATAAATACATGTATTTCTTTCAATTAGTGTTTCCAAACATTGGTAGAAATAATGTGGAAAATATAGCATCAGCATACTGCTAAGAGAAGATAAACTATTTCCCTAACTTTATTCTGAAAACCATTCATTTTGTTATGAATGCAAAATGTATCCTTTCAGTAAAATAAAAAGCACACAAAGAAGATTTTAATCTTAATTTGCATTTAGAACCACACGGAAGAGCCTAAGGCCTTGCAGATATTTCTTTATGTTTTATATTCAAGTCAAGTCAAAGTATAGTGTTGCTGGACAAAGAAACACTGTGCAAGTAGCCATCCACTCTGTTTTCGTCATCTTTGTAATCATCTCATGAGACTTGGTGGATTTTTTAAATGCCAATGCCAATAACAATGTCATTTAAAAAAATGCAACCTTTTTAAAGAAACCAACAATTACTGCATAGTAGCTTGAATGCTACAGTACTGTAGGAAACTATAGCACCCGGCAAAAAAACCCACATCTCCAAAGTACTAATCTAGTGCAAAAGGGGACTATCAATCCTGTCTAACTTCATTTTTACACCTTAATTCAGATTCTCAGTTTTTCTTCAAGATAATGCAAGACAGGCAGGTGCCTCCAGGAATTACAACAAAGCTGTTTAAATTAGGCATTAACTAGGTACCTGATTTAAATGTCTACATATACTAAACTGATTCTAACTGCTTTCCATTGCTGTCACAGGGAATGGGGAAGCCTACGCATTTGACTTACGCAGCTAAGTTCTTAAAGATATGGTGTGACTGCATTTATCAGCTTCATATACTTGGCTTAAATCAGATGGTTGGTGTCTATAGAGAGACCTATAAAACTCACCAGCATGAACATCTGTACCTGAAGCTACCTGAGATGGCTGACATCAGCTTTATTACTTCTGCAGTGGAATAACATCCTCACCCACTTCATAATGAGCTCATGCATGGCAGCAAAACATCACGTGCACTGAAGAAATGCAGATAGGACTACAGGGTCTTGTTTTGTCTGTGAATTAGACAACATACTCATCCTATTCATTAATGTGAATTAATGGATTATATAGTCCCCATACATTTATGCTGATATATACTCATTTCCAGTGCTATGTTCTTGGTTTTGCTTTCAGCATAACAGCATTAAATTTTTGCAGGAAGTTTTACTTTTCTTATCCTATTCCCAGACTCCTATCCATATATCTTTTCTCTATATCCACAGAGACAGAAGGAAACTTGGAGTAAAAATAGTTAGAGGGCAGAAAAATAAGGTTAGAGAGGGATGGGAAAGCTGATTTTGCCAAATTTAGACCTTATCAAAAACCCTTGGGTTCTGTATTGCAAAACAGACCTGGAAACTTTTGAGTACTGGTCTGGTCTGCTGTTTGCTACTTTTTTTTTTTTTTTTTTTTAATATTCGTCTGGTAACCCTAGAAACAGAGCAAGGCTTGCTTTCAGGCAAGAAACACTGCTTGCTAGAACAAGTTAACATTAAGAAAGAATACATACTAAAAGCTGGAAAATGGAGGCAAGTAAAATGGTTTCTTTGGAAATCTCAGGGGTTCTAACTGGTCTTTTCTGTGTTGAGATAAATTTCAATACTTAGAAACCTTTTACTCAAGAATTAGCCATTACTCTGCAGTCCAACTGTGAACTGAAGGTAGAGAATACACATGTTCAGGAGTAGACCCTACTAGCAGTCCTCATTCAAACAGATAGCTTCGTCTACTTCACAGAGGAAAGATTGATCAACATTTTACAAGACCAAGCCTTTTTTTTTTTTCTATATGCACTTTGGAGGAGTGATATGTCAAAGAACAATGCTACAAAAATATATTCCCTCTGTGAAAAATAACAAAGAATAGCAAATTATGTTCTATCATGACTGTCTTACTTTCGTGATAGCTTGAATTCAGGAGAAAATCATTTAAAGCAGAAAGAGGACTTCTGAAAACATTAGTTAGCCTGGACATCCCAGGAAAAAGAATGTATGTGTGGAACAAATTTTTAAGCTCAATCTGGAATCCAGGATAACATGTAGTCGTAGCCCTCCAGGTCAATCCTGATCAGGAGACATAAGCGGTAACAGGTTGACTTTTCCTTCTGTGCTCCAACTGGAAAGAAATTAACTGCAGCATCAGAAGACCTTTCCGCTGTCCAGCTGAAGACCCTATGTTGGCACACACCTCCCTTGAATGGCACAGTTTGGCTCTCTGCAAGGTCATTGATTTGTGCATGACTGCACAGTTGTAAAGAATTTCACCTAAATTGCCTGTAGAAATTTTGACATTATACGCTTTCAGTTGGTAATGAATTTCTTTTAAGAAACTGGCTAAATTGATCACTCAGAAGTTATCCATCAATTAATTTAATGAAATCTGGCTAAGTTACAGAAATCCTGCTGAGATCTGTCCTTTGCTCTTTTCTGACATACACTAGGCTGGAATTTTACTGAATTTTACTGAACTAGTCCCAGCCTGTGCTGTACACCTAATTTTTCCCAAGGTAGCAGATATCATTGCCATCCTGCTTCCAAGAGGAAATTGAGTAGCCCCTTTCTTTTCATTGAGAAGCTAACCCTGCTTCTTCAAAAGGATTCCAGCCACTTAACAGCAAACATTTTAAGATCTAACTTTCAGGAGTTCTACCACCATGGTAGAATGGAGCCTACCATGCCAAAATAAGCACAGCTCTTCCATATATGATGGATGAGATAACTAAGCAGATGCATATATGACTACATGCAGACTGAAAAAAAGTCAGCCTCCTCCCACCCTGGGGAGGGACAGCATGTTAGCTGTGCCCCTCATTTCTGTCATTCTGAAGAACGCGTCTCTAGGACAGAGGTTGACATCCTGTCCTAGAGGTAGCAAATGTCTGGTCAAATTGGGATGTCAAATAAGGAGCTTCTCTGTACCTATCTGGCCATGCAGATTTGCCCTAAAAATGTGATTCACAAAAGCTGTTTTAAAAAGCAATGATAATCTTGGATTTCTTATAGAAATGGCTTGACCTTTGGAAAAGAGGTGTCATTGTCCAGAGCTGAAGGAATGATTTTGACTTCACCTAGATTCAACAAGAGTTAGTACAGCTGGTCAGTGTTCTCATAAAAACTGGGAAGGTGAATTCTCCTCTATTATTTCTCTAGCTTAGTGGCTAGTACACTTCCTTGCACAGTGAAACTGAGGTTATTTTCAATTTTGTATGAGGGAATCTGGACGAGCATCTCTAGGGTAAACGCCCTAGCAATTAGGCAAGACAGTATTTTGTCTCAGAACTGTGGCTAAAAAAGGATTATCTCATATAGGAGCTGCAGAAATAAACCTGTGTGTTAATTTAATGTCAAAAAAGCCCATTTTTTTCAGGCTTTCTCCCTTTTCACTAGAAGTTCTAGCTTATTAGGAAATTGCAAAAAAAAATATATACAGTAGATGGCAAATTCAAGGACTTCTGAGGCCAGAAAGGATCATTATACCAAGACTGCCATACAACATTACCCTGTACTAGACCCAGTTCTTTCTCTTTGATTAAAGGCAATGACAGGGAAGCATCCAGCCTTGATTTTGATTTTTATTTTTTTTACATTAAATTATGAATAGCCCAATATTTCCTTTGCTAGTTTGTGAAAATAGTTCATTTCCTCTATGGGAAAGAAAGCAAAAGAAAAGAAAGAAAAGAAAGAAAAGAAAAGAAGAAAGAAAAGAAAGGAAAAGAAAGAAGAAAGAAAGAAAGATAGAAAGAAAGAAAGAAAGAGAGACAAAGAAATCTGCTGTCCTTTCTGTGTTAATTTTATTGTAACATAATCTACTGTATCTGACTGTAAAAGTAGCTTGACCATTGTTAACTCTCATTTGTTCGTTAGAAGAATAATCAGTTCCTTGTGTCAAGTCTTTTTGCTAGCCTGTTAATCCTACACTTCCATCTGTTCATGATAATACCTCTTCAGTGGTTAATTTTTTTTATTATTATTTTGAAACAAACAAATACGTTGCAGAAACAAAAGGCAGTGTTAGAGTTCAGTTGCCCCGTACACTGTCTGATTCAAATGCGGCCATGAGCTAACATATAGATAAATTGTTTTGATTATTTTCACTATGCTTATCTACATTTGTCAAACTATTTGAGCAGATGCGCTTGGCTATCATCTTTGGATCTCTGCCTTTTTTGGCTTCTGTATCTATACGTGTATATCTATATCTATGTCCTTATATATAATGTTATTGACAGTATATGTTACTGGCATTGCATATGTTACATGTATCTTTAAGTACAACATGCTCATACTGTACTACATTAGCAAATATGCAACATTATCAGTTAACCCAGAATCAAATCCACAAACCTCATCAAAAGGAGTTTATCAAAACTACTGCTCTCAGCTGTAACTGCCTAATGTTTGAGCTGAGATTCATAGGCATCCACATTGTCATCACATTGCCTTTTGCTCAGAAGTCTATTTCTCAACATGTTCATCACTAAATCTCTTGGACACTCAGTACCTGCCACACCCTGTCAACTCTCAAACTAATACCTACGGGGCTGACTGGGGATGTGTCTTCAGGTGCATTTTCCCAATCAACAATGTAAAAAATGGTCCCCTCCTTTCTAGATTCCCCCACCCACTAGCTCAGTAATTAGAGTAGCCACCCTTGAGGTAAGCAACAGGAGTTAAATGTCCATTGCTGGCCAAGGTGTGGAAGCTTTAACCAAGAGGCAATACTGCTTTTGGTGATGGGATGCTCTCAGGTTTTCTCTAGAATGCAATTATTTTGCATGGGATATGTGTTCTGGTCACCCTTCCTGTTACACAGGGTCCGCATAAGCCCCTGACCCAGTTTCATGAGCCACATCCTTCAACAACAAAAGGACATGTATTTCTTTAGCAGTCAAGGGAGGCATTTTCTCTTGTACCAGCAGCTATGAATCTGATTTCAGATTTCCTTCATCCTAGCACAAAATACCTTGCTGATGTGATGTACTGTCTATGTCTTAAGCCCTTTTTGCTATAGCATTCAGCAACTGACAGTATTTGCACTCTGATGCCTTTAATTGCCTCATAAGGCAGACAGGCAATAGGGCCTACAGTGTCAGTGGGGGAACCTGAGGCAAAAATAGTAAAGGTAAGATTTTTGCTTTTACAAAGGAAGCCTGCAGTAACAGGAAGAACTGATCTCTGGTTTGAATTGGAGATGATTTTGCTCTACAATAGCTGTCCAACACTTCTTGTGTCCTATTCAGCCTTTCCCAATGTCTGACAGTGATTTAGATCACAATAGGAAGACTGAAATTCAAAATTAAAACAGCACAAAATATAGTTGAGGATGCCAGCAAAGCATTAACTGGATACTTTGGACCACGCTGATGTGAAAAATAATTTCCTTTTTCACTGCTATTTAACTGAACTCCTACATCAGTGTTGTATTGATGCACTGTCCTTGATTGCACCGGAACTATTCCTGGCTCACCACAGGTTACTTATGAAGTTAAAAAGTGAACACTGGCTTTTCTGTAGATATATTACATTAAATTGTTGCGTTTTGCCATTAACTTGGAGGAATATGTTACTCTCCAGAATGGCAACCAGATGGATAAGGTTCTGTTTATGTTGCAAAAAGGCCTATTCACCTTGTTTGTTTTTTGCTAGTTAAATAATGTCTTATATACTATACCCATTAAACCTGGCAAAGCCAGACCACTTATCTCTTCATAGTGAACAAAATAGTTATTTTTTTCTGATCTGTCCACTGGCTTTCCACAGAATCACAGAATGGTCAGGGTTGGAAGGCACCTCAGGAGATCATCCAGTCCAACCCCCCCGCCAGAGCAGGGTCACCTACAACAGGTTGCATAGGACAGTGTTCAGATAGGTTTTCAATGTCTCCAGAGTCGGAGACCCCACCACCTCTCTGGGCAGCCAGTTCCAGTGCTCTGCCACCCTCAAACTAAAGAAGTCCCTCCTCATGTTTAGATGGAACTTTCTATGCTCAAGTTTGTGTCCATTACCTCTTGTTCTATCATTGGGCACCACTGAAAAAAGACTGTTCCCATCTACCTGGCAGCCTCCCTTTAAGTATTTATAAGTATTGATAAGATCCCCCCTCAGTGAAAAGACCCAAGTATCTCAGCCTTTCCTCATAAGGAAGATGCTGCAATCCCCTAATCATCTTATTAGCCCTCTGCTGGACCCTCTCCAGCAGTTCCCTGTCCTTCTTGCACCGGGGAGCCCAGAACTGGATACAATACTCCAGATGCAGCCTCGCCAGGGCAGAGTAGAGGGGGAGGATGACCTCCCTCGACCTGCTGGCCACACTCTTCTTGATGCACCCCAGGATGTCATTGGCCTTGGCCACCAGGGCACATTGCTGGCTCATGGTCATCCTGTTGTCCACCAGGACTCCCAGGTCCCTTTCCACAGAGCTGCTCTCCAGGAAGTCAGACCCTAACCTGTACTGATGCATGGGGTTATTCCTCCCCAGATGCATTCCTCATGTTTGTACTGATTTAAAAGTTAACTATTGAATTGCAAGCTTTTGACTTCTATACAACATTTAGTATCTTTTTCCCAATAGAAAAATAGAAAAACTAAATTTCTCTCACTGTATTCTAGTGAATTTTGAAATTTTACTCTAAGACTTTTGGCTATAGGGACTTCTTGATATACAGCAGCAATACCTGGTGAATCCTATCAGTCCTGACACGCGTCCAGTTAAAGCATGGACTGTCCCTCAACTCACCACTCAGGATCTACATTTTCTGGTTCACCCCTGCCAGTGAGCATTAATGCACTAATGAGACGTTTCTTAGCTTGAAACAGAGTCTACAATAAAGCACTGACTTATTTCAATGGTTTGACTCCATAACATGCCTACAAACATAATCTAAAGAGGTGTTATCACTAAGTAGCTCACCAAGTTAACCAGAGCTGGGGGAATTAATGGAATGGGTGGAATAATGGACCACCCTCAACATCTAAGCACAGAGAAGCAAAGATGCTGCTTAAGCTGTGACAGAGGCATTGGAAAGAGGTCTAAAAGGCAGCCTTTTTTAATAGAAGCAAAACCTGACCCCAGCACAGGCCTTGTATAAACAGCCACAAAGGGGCAGTCCCCACATAACACAGCTCACTTTCTGAATAAGGACATAAATCCTATTGCTTCAGTCATTGGAGGTGATCTCAAAGAAAACTGGTTTGATAATCAAGGTTTATGATGGGAGGAGTGCATTTCATCCTACACGTGTTGCGATATTGAAGCGCAATGCTCTGTGAAAGCAACAGTGTTCAGCTATATGTAGTTCTACAGGAATACTTTGCAGTTAGCTTAGAAAACTGACGTTAGACTTAAATGACAAACTTTCTTAAACCTTTAAAAATGTAAAATAGAAATAAAAACATATTTGGATGAGTTTTTAGTGTTTAGGTGCAAGACCAATCTTTTGTATGATATTCTGCAGTATTTTTGAAAATATCATGTCTACCCTCACAAAAAAAAAAAGGAACCTCAAATAAATACCTTTTCTGAAAGTTTTGTTTTCAATAGGAAGTTTTGGAGGTAGTTTTAATACTATAGTTTTCCTTTAAGATGTTCCAATCCATCTATAATTTGAATAGCAACACAATACCATGCACGTAGGCTGAAGTTTCTCTTGCAAATAGTTGTTAAACTTTTCTACCACTACCAGAGTTTTTACTAAAATTAACAGAACATATTTTCTTTCTTTATTTCCTTTTTTTTTCCCTGTTTTTTTTTTGCAAGAATTACAAAGCTTTAAGATAATACAAAAGTTCAGGTAATCTTATAGTAGACATAAGTTCATATTTTCTCTCTCCTGTTTCAGCAATCAGATTATTCCTAAATTACTGATCATCATCTTTTACAATAGGAATAAGCAGCAGCTGTAGTTGTCCCTTCATGACTAACATAAACTGTCTCAAATCCAGCTTTATTTTATAAACTCCCTGATCCAACTGATTAACTGCAACCAGTTAATCAGAAAACCATTAATTTCATTTAGCAGGCCACAAAAAACTTCATACAAAATTCTGCAGCTTCCTGCAATAACCACATCTGCTACGTTAAACATCTCCATAGTAGCAATACACAGTAAGTTTGTGATAAGGTATAGCTTCAGATGTTTAGTTGAATATGTTGAATTATTTACCAGTGCTGCAGTTTTAACTCTCTGTGTCCATTACTCTATTATTATTTGGAGACCATTTTACCAGCTTCAGAGGGAGATTCTGTATGAAACAGAAATGTCTGCATATACATATGACATGTTTAGTCATACAGTCTGTATCATAAAAGTTCTCTGCTGGGAAGTAGTAAAGTTTGGTATAATGTAATTTTAAATAAAATTCATAAATAGAATAGTAATAACAGAAGTAAGATGAGATTAATTGTCAAAGGTCAAAATGAAGGTGGTGGTTGCAAATAAATCCTACATTTTGAATGTTTTTCTTTATACTTACTGAAACCTTCACAATTTTGAGCCGTTAACCAGTTCTGACAGAAATTTGGAAGGGAGAAAGAAGTCTCAAGGAAGCTTTATTTTATTTTTGCTATTTTTTCTGTAATTTAGCTACATGCATAGGCCCACACTTAGGAGTGATTGACTAAATCCCTTCACTTTTGCTCTAATGCCTCTTCTGACTCTCTCTGGACATGCCTGGAAAATCTAAGAGTAAGATGTCAGAAGGCAGCCCGTTTGCCCCAGGGAGCTTGAGCTCTCTCCCACCTGGAGCACAACAGTGAACCACACAAAAATTGCAACCAGCTGACCGTTAAGAGGTTATGGTGCTAATTGCTGCCTGTCAGATGAAATGGGTGTCTGTTTGGTTGGGTAAGTTGTCTTTCAACCTGTGGTTGAAACATATCTGTTAGATATCATTCTTCTCTACTGGAACAATGATTACGCAGGTCCTCCACAAACCAGATTCAGTTTCAGCAAGAAGGCAGCAAATAAAAGCAGTGTCCTAATCCAAACACAGCAGGCCACAAAGCTTATTAGGATATAAACCCAAGGTCAGGCACAGGATAAATGGGTGATGTGAACATACTGTGTGTTGCTACATACACAACATATGTATACATCTTGCTATTCTATATACCTCTTCATGAGTGTGTCCAATTATTGTTTTAGTTCAGATGAATACTGTGTTTTTGAAGCAAATGGTTGAAAATCATCAAAACTTATTCATATCAGTGAGTGATCTCATCAGCAAGAGCAATTTGGATTCTTTGGGGATAAAACTAAATGTGAAGTTATGTTCCAGAATCACACCGAGTAACACCTGAAGGGGATTCAGTCCACCATTTTAGGTTAAAACTGGCTTGAAATATATCCCCATGAAATCCATGGTGTGGACATGGATCCTTTGCACCCTCTACTTCACTTTACAGATCTGTTCTTATAAGGCCTCATTACAAGCAAATGTAGACACAGCCAGTGACTCAGTCAGAAATGTCTTTTTGAACCAGAATCATAGAACCATAGAATGGTTTAGGATGGAAGGGACCTTTAAAAGTCACCTAGTCTAATCTAGGAGATTCTGTGATTCTGTAGTCCAGCCTTCCCTGCAATAAGCAGATACATCTTCAACTAGATCGGGTTGCTCAGAGCCCTGACCTTGAATGTTTCCATGGATGGCGCATCTACCACTTCTCTGGGAAACCTGTTCCAGTGTTTCACCAAACTCATTGTAAAAAATTTCTTTATATCTAGTCTGAATCTACCCTCTTTTGTTTAAACCATTATCCCTTGTCCTGTCACTACAGACCTTACTAAAAAGTCTGTCTTTATCTTTCTTATAAGACTGCTTTAAGTACTGAAAGGCTGCAACAAGGTATCCGCAGAGCCTTCTCTTCTCCAGGCTGAAAAGCGTCAACTTTCTCAGCCTGTCCTCATAGGAGAGGTGCTCCAGCCCTCTGATAATTTTTGTGGCCTTCCTCTGGACCCTCGTCAACAGGTCCATGTCTTTCCTGTGCTGAGGGCTCCAGAGCTGGACGCAATACTCCAGGTGGGGTCTCACCAGAGCGGACTAGAGGGGCAGAATCACCTCCCTTGACCTGCTGGCCATGCTTGTTTTGATGCAGCCCATGATAGGGTTGGCCTTCTGGGCTGTGAGTGCACATTGTTGGCTCATGTCCAGTATTTCATCTGCCAGTACCCTTAAGTCCTTCTTCTAAGGGCTGCTCACAATCCATTCTCCATCCAGCCTGTATTTATGCTTGGGCTTGCCTGAACCCATGTGCAGGACCTTGGACTTGGCCTTCTTGAACCTCATGATGTACATGTAGGACCACTTCTTGAGCCTGGCCAGGTCCCTCTGGCTGACATGCCACCCCTCAGGCATGTGAACCACACCACTCAGCTTGGTCTCATCTGCCAACTTGCTGGGGGTGCACTTGATCCCACTGTCTATGTCATTGATGAAGATATTAAACAATATTGGCCCCAACACAGACACCTGAGGGACACTACTCATCGCTTCTCTCCATCCAGACATCAAGCTGTTGACCACTACTCTCTGGATGCCACCAACTACATCTTTGGCCTTTCAATTTTTTTTTCCTCAAAGCCCCTTTCTATTCTTATAAGAGATACTAAAGTGGGGTTGTTTGTGTCTGTAGACAATTAGGTGACCTAGTACATACACTAAAAAGAATAAAAATTGGTCTCTGCACATTGTGTATGTGAATAACTCAAAACACATTCCTCTTCTAATCAGTCTTTATCAATAATAGTATAAAAACAAAATGCTGATGATTCAATTACTTCAGTTTATACTGTTCTGCTAAGCCTGTCATTATCAGCTCATTACAGCAACTTTCATGTCAAATTGCTGGTAGGTCTGGAAAGAGAGTTCACATCAGCAAATATTACTTATGCAAGTGAGAGCTGCAGAGTAAATGAGGCAGGAGATTCAGCAGTTGCACCTCTCAGTGTTTATACCACCAATACCTAGCTATAAAAAATTACATTATTTTTGGCACACTGTATTTAGCTGATACAGTTTATCACAGTAGGTTCACATGCCCCTCCACAGCCACTGTCAAATATCAGCTCCATATGTTTTAATAAAGCCATCTACTGTTGAAGCAAGTATAGATAAAAAAGTATACCATAGGGTATTACTGGAAGGTTGACAAGCATTTCTGAACCCAAGAGGATGTATTTTCAAGATAATAGGCAAGTATTTTCCTTCAAAGTGATAGCATGTTTAAGGCACAAACCAGACTGTTAAGAGGGACAGTCTTTAGACAGCAATCCCACCAGCAACAAGATCTCTAAGACTTCTGTAATTTTAAACAGTTCAGTAAAGCACAAACTTTAATTTACTTAACTTTATCAGGAAAAAAATACCTGTTTTTTGCCTACTTACATCAACTGTCTAGATTTACTCAGACAGTAACACAGCCACCGCAGGCAAAGCAGAGAAGAGGTGATGGAGGGACTACAGCTGTAGGTCGTTTCTGCCTGAAGTTACCAAGCTCTTCCTGAAAGCCTGTGTCTTTCAGGATCACTCTGTCATCCAGAAAGCAGCATGTATGCCTTTATGTGCACATGTGTAGGCTTAGAAAAGGCAAAAAAAAAAGATCAGCAGCAGGCAAGCTTTCTATATTTTAAAGTCCATTTATAAGGTTATTGGCTTTGGGAGGAAACATAATGGTACTTTTTTGAGCAAGGTTTTTGTGTGTTACAAAGTGATGAAGGAGGGGAGAAAACTTGGACTCTGGTTGTCTGACCCATAGAAGAGGCCAGAAAAGGGGGACAGAAAGGTCAGAGGGACTTTCGGGACCTTGAACTCGTTACTCTGATTACTAATTTGTGTGCGCCTTGTGGGGTACATCAAGAGGATGAGGTTGGCATTTGTTTGTTTTATCGGCAGGGTTGCCTTGTGGACTCCACTAAAATGAAGTATAATCTCCATGGTGCAAAAGCAAGCAAACCTCCTGCCAAGAGGCAGACAAGGAAAAATGGTTTCTGGGCCCTCCTCTTTCGGGACATTTGCCAGGTGAAACATTTTAGGATTTCTCCACCATTTACATAAACACGTCTCTCTCCTTTTCATAATCATAGGGGTATGGGAGGTTGGGATTTTTTTCTATACTTCTGTGTTTATCTGCTGGTTGGGGAAATAAATTGCCATTGCTTTACATACCTTGGTTGTCCAGCTTTAGGATTTGTCTTTTAAGAGAGCACGGTAATAATCTTTGCGTTTTCTCACCAGTATTATATTGCACAATTACAGCCAAATTTTACGGTTGCAGAAAGCATTAGCGGGCCAGGCCAAGAAGCACTTTTGACTTTGATTCAATATGAAATTTTACATTGCATCCCCAGCTCTTTGCATCATTACTGTAATTATTTGACATGTTTTATTTTTCACACTGACTGCAGAAAGGCACTCTCCCCAGCCCCCAAGAACAGTAGTGTCTGATACAAACAGATTACTCGGATCCAGGGAGGCCAGTCAGTCAACATGTTCTTACATGAGGTAGTATTATTAACTACATTTCATAAATCCTAGCTGTGCAGACTTAGAGTCTAAACTCCTTCTTGTTTTTTGCAGGTATTTTCATATCTTTTTTTTTTCTCTGGCTCACAAAGTATTTCCCTTTTAAAACTTTGTCAATTATTTATAGAAGAATAGAGAAGGCACAACATTTAAGATATCAAACAAGGACAGACTCCCTGCTTAGAGTGTCTTTGAATGTCAGGGCTCAGTCATGCTGTGTAGGCACAACGGAGAGCATCATGCTTTGGCAAGATAGAATTGCTCTGAAGCTTCAAGGCATAGAAAAGGAGTACACCCTTCTCTACCTGCCTTTTGGAAATCTCAACCTATTGCTTCACTGCACCTGACCTCTTCTTTGTAAGATAAGGAAACCAGTTTATTCTACCCCTCTTCCTACCCCACACAAATCCTTCACTAATCCCTTTGCAACAGTTTTCCCCTGTGACAGAAACCACGACAGACACCACAAGGGGAAATTTCTAAAATGGCAGCCAAAGATTATGGGGACCTGTAAGGAGCAGTAACCACCCAACCTAGGGATGTATGATGGACACAGCTCTTTTTCCTCTTTCACTCCTAGGAAAGGATAGAGGAAGGGAAACCTACTAAACCATCATAAGTGCAGCAACACCATCTACCTTTATTCAGAGCAGTATAATGGGGGATATTTCCCAATTTACCTTGCATACCATTTAGAAGAGTTAGTTACAAAGATTCATCAGTCATATCATAACAAGAATGAAGAAAAAGCAAAGCTGGGATAGAGTAAGGAAGACTGGTAGAGAGTGAAGTCTCCCCTCAAGTGGATGTGGCTGACAGGTGTAAAGCTCTGACTTGGAAGAAAGATTGAATTCTCAAGTAGTGAATAGAGATGTTGTGGTAAGAAGAGATCGGGAAGAGGGTTCCAGGCATAGCAGTAATGAGCCTTTAACAATGAGGCCTTTGCAAGTTGGGCCCTACCATGGACTAAGCTGGGAAGATGTCTAAGCAAAAGATATTTATAACATATATAGGTATGTTGAAAAGAAATCAGTTTCTAAAGAAAATGTATGAACTTCTTTCTGCATTACAACATGATGTAAATGGCATACTGTAACTGGCATCTCTAGAGGATATGTTCAGCCAATGCCCAACATGGCACTAAGAGAATGTAATTTATCATTGTTGCTATTTCTATTACAGTTATTCCACTGGGACTAAAAAACTCTGCAATTTAAACTTTTTTTCTGCTTTCCTCTTGTTTAAGCTTAGTGCAAGTCATAGCTCCAGAGACTCCATCTGGGATTTCAGACAGAGAGACGTGTCAGTGCCTCTGCATGAGAAATTGAAGTTCTGGTACAAATAGTGGCTTGTCTCCATTTCACATCTGGAGAACTTTATCATTAGGAATGAAACTAAAGCATGAATTCTCAGCATTAATTTTTTATTTGTTTGTTATGCTACAAGGTATCTCACATGAGGCAAAGAGCTATTTTACAAAACATTGGAGAGCAATGCAAAAATGAGACATTCTAAAACCATGAGAATAAATTATTATTTTTACTTTTGTGGTTAAATTGCTAAATCAAAACCGAACACCTGTCTTAGGTCAACCCAAATTCTAATTATAGTAAGTTTTCTTATCAAAAAAAGATATTTCACTTCATTTTGGGGATGGGGGATCTAATCAGCTGAAAATGTTCAGTGATTTTGTGAGAAACTGTGAAGTAGTTAATATGCCAAAGTTTTTTTCATAATTTTTGGCAGATGCTGTTTTTTTAATTCAGCCTGAATTTTCAAAAAACTTGTTTCCTTGAAATTTATTTTTCCATTCATTATAGCCCTGAAAACTCATACCGTTTTACCCTGTACACCCTGTAAAAGATTTAGTGATAATCTGGCCAATGAGTTAGTATTTCTTAGAATGCATGTGGAATTGAATATATCATATTAGAGAACCCCTCTCCATAGACTACTAGCTTTAGAAATGATTGTCAGAGTGCTGAAGTTCAGACAAAAATGATCTAACAGGTTTTTTGCCTCCCCCTCTAATGTGAATTTGCTCAGTGATTAAGCAATACAAATAAATATTAAACATTAGAACTAAAAAATGTTGGCACCCAGGAGCCCCATAAACATAAAAATAAGGATTAGTTGAGCTCTGAATCACTTGCTCTGTTGGTATAGCTTAGGAAAAATAAAACTTCTTTCAAAATGCCAAATAATAGGGGCACATTTTGTACAACAGCACAGGTTTTTTAGGGGGGTTGTAAAGGTTGCTGTCAACCGTATCCACACCTAAAGCACCTTCCCAATGATGGCATCTAACTTGTGTTTCAGCCAAGGCTGAGGCTTTTGGAGTACCTACAGAGTGGTCCAATTGCTTTCCCTTTGTCCACTGAAAGGGGCATTTATTCAGCAGGCATAGACATTTTTAAACACCTTCCATCACTAGCAGCTTTTGATACAAAGCAAACACACAGAATAAAAGATTACAGTTTCATTAGTGCTTCATTGACAATAATTGTGCAAGGCTCCGGCTGCAAGAAGAATGAAGGCCAACTTTGTAATGTTATCAAGACCAGCAATATAAACTTCATTCTTTGGTTGCTTGGGAATAAAAACCTTTAAGCGTAGTTATGCATGTGGCACCAAGCATGCAAAAGCTTACTAATGTGAGTAATTTCCTCAATTTGTTATTTCTGTAGTGTATTAAGCACCTGAAAAAATACTTCCTGTTCTTTGCCGGTGTTCTCTATACATATACAAATTACACATGGAGAAACAGAAAAATCAGCTCTTTTCCATAGGTGTTCCTTTTTTTAAAACCAGTGCATGAAGAAATGTGTTCTCTGATTAACCTGTTTTGGCAAATTTCCATGGTCAATAATTCCCCATAAAACATGTCTGTGAAAATGCCCAGTTTTAGTAATACCAGAGTTTAAAGAGTTCTGCTGTCCGTAGCTGTGGCTTTGTCTCAACAGGAGAGATGTAGTCTCTGAAGCAGGTTTAAAAATCCTGAGGACTTTATGGGTTCAAGTCAATACCACTAAATACAAACCATTTACTTTGTTTCTGTCTGTGTAAGTTCCAGGTAGCAACATTCTGCAGTGCTTTCAGTTTCAATGGTTTAGGATACAATCATTACAATAGACTAGTCCTGGAGAGAGAAATACACGCTTGATAATACGGCAGGGGTGAAAACAAAATGTCAGATTATGCTGACAAAAATAAAACAAAAGCAAAGCATTTCACTCAAAGTCTCTGCCAGAGCAGTCAGAAACCACTAAACAAACAAAATGATCTCCAGATTCCAAACCGAAATTGAAATTTGGCTGTGCTTCCTCAAAAAGAACAGATAATCAAACCATTCTTCTAGCTCCTTCCTTCTACCTACTTATCCCCCCAACCCAGACAGACACTTGCCATTCAGGTAAGCCAGATCTCTTCATCAAAACTGCTCTGGTGGAGCCTGGCATTCCCAGGTGCCCCTAACCCACCAGCCTGGCGTTGCAAGAGGACAGGGCAGCTGAGAGAAGAGTGGGCATCTCTGGTACCCACTGTATATTTTCTTGACCTCCCTTAGGCTTTGTTTATACACCTCTCTTTCCAGTGAGAAAAAAAAAAAACAACACAAAAACACCATACAATCATGATGCCATTAATTCATAGCAATGACTGTACGTTAGATTAGATTCCTGGGTATTTCTCCTCTGCCACATGAAAATCTATTTTCTGTTAAAAAGATGACACGTTCACATGCTGTTCCACTTCATGGCACCAACTTTTAAGCAAAAACACTTTCTCCTCATGTGTCACTGAACAATAACAATTTTATATTTTTTTAATATTTATCTAACATTTCAAACAATATCAGTGTGTACTATGCAGACATCTGGTCCCTGGCTTGTTCATATGGCAGGGAGAAAAAAGAATATGGTGCAATATATAAAACTGTGTAAACATGTCACATTTTAGCTATGATAAAATCTACAGCATTCAGCTGTAGATCCTTCACTGTCTCTTCATCTTCACTCTCAAACCCCTCTTGGGCAGGCACCTTGTCGGAGGGTGCTCTTGAGAAAAATATGAAGGTGGGGATGTTAAAAGCCAGAGGGCTTCATTATATGTTTTGAGGGGTTATTTTCTCACAATTCATAAGCTGTGCATAACCAGAACCTCTGATTTGCCAAAACATGTGGCTGGAAGAGAAGATAAAAGACAATTACGGAAAAAATTGCCAATGGAATCAGTAATCCGTACAGCAGAAAAGTAGTCAGGGACACCACTGGAGGAAGAGACTTGAAGACAAGTGAAATAAGAAGAACTGGTTACCTAACAAATAAGACAGTTTGGAAAAATATGTACGTCAATCCATGGTGAAGTTGCAGGAAACTCAAGGAGTACTTTGAACAAAGTCTCTTTCTGTTTGGCCTGAAAGTTTTCCTGTTAGAACCAGGTCAGCGTATACACTTTGTCTTGGGCATACATTAAGAGAAAGAGTAGAGGGCTTCCTGCCTGCTAAATGAAGGCTAAACTATTTATTCTTGACAAGAGGGAGGAAGAAAATCTTATGGAGCAAGGCATTTTGCGGGGATTTAAATGACCCTGTACTTGATTCACAGCTCTGCCACCGCTCTATTGCATGACCTTAAGCAAGTCACTTCACCTTTACGCCTTGGTAAACCTGTTATACTGGCCCAATAACACTGAGCTTTACTGGGCTTCAAGATGGTGAAACATTTGTTTCCTAGAGCTAAATCCCCTCTGTGATGTGAAAAAAAAAAACACCAGTGATTAATGCAATTCATTGTTCAAACTGAGCAAATGTACTTACACGTTTGAAGAAAATCATTTCAAACTTTAACAGTCTGCTTTTTCATTTGTAATCTGAACTCATAACTGATGTGGACAGGTTTGATTAAAAAGAATCATGAGTGTTTCCTAATATGAGCCAAGGAGTGGATGTGTGAGGATCTCAGCGGTAAGGAACATGCATATAACAAATGGGAGTCCCCTTGCATTCCCTCCAGCATGCCTCTGGCTGTAGGAGCCAGAATCTAGCCCTAAATTAATAATTAGCACTTTCAGTTTAAGCTCTCCAGGAAATGTCATGAAGACAGACAGAAGTAGTAGAAAATGTTAGTGGGCAGTGTAGAAAGATAGGTGCCAAGAGATTTATACCCAGCATTCCTGACAAGCAAGAACAGAATATCAGGATTTAAATAACCCACTGGCAAGACCTTTCACATCAATTTGACTGTGGTGGGAGGAGAAACTCTACAGGGATGGCCTGTGTGCGTCTTCACAGATAATAAGAAAGAGGTACCCACATCAGCATGCATGTGAGTACAGAAAGGGCTAAAACCCCTGCATTTCCAAGTGGCTAAAGTCACATGTATCAGGTTATGCTTCCCCTTGGCTGTGTATGCATTTTGAATTTAGCAGAAGGGGAGGAGGGCAAAACTTTCTGATCAACAGCAAGAAAATAGGTTCAATTCAGCAATAGAGTTATCACAAATGCTATATTAAAGGCTGCTTGTAAAAATCTTGTCTTCCAGTGGTAACATATTTTTCCTTTGACATAATACTGCCAACGTTCACTGTATTTTTAGAGATGAGCCTAGTAACACATTATGGGCGCATTTTTTATGAAGTTCCAAACCAGCATGCAATTTTATACACATAATTAGTCCCAAGCACGACATTTTTAGTGCAATTACCTAAATCTTGCCACTTCCTCCTACAGGTATGTAATTAAAACAGATTTAAACACACCATCCCCAAATGAAAAAAAAAAAAGTTCTGAACAACATAGTTTCCAAGTATCCTGTGAATTATCCTAAATAAGAAGGCACTAATTTTTGCAGAGTTGGTACTTCATTTCTTAGTGTTGTAACATGCCACCGAGTCAGCTGGACATCATTTGATTTATTATTAACAACACCCATTAAACTAAAAAAACACCTTTTTAAATCTATATGCGAACATTTTCTTTCACTCCTTGATTTCTTAGGTTTTAGATAATATGAGAAATTTCTTGAGATGAGTTTGTGGCTTAGGTTTTTTGAAGATTACATCAGAACAGGAAGTAGTTGACACAGGAATTGTGAAGCCATACATGAAAATCTGCGATAGAATACAAAGTGTATTCTACCCATGCCTGAAAAATGTTGAAATGTGAGGGACCAGAATGGCACAGAATCATATACCACCTCATTTTTATCACTTCTGTATATGTGTGTCTGTCTATGTCTGTCTGTGTGTGTATAAATAAGTCAAAAATATATAATGTATGTGCATGTGGAAATATATGTATAATCCGTATATTGTGTGTATACACATTCTTATATATATATAAAAGGAAATAAATGTAGGTGATACCACATTTTTAAACACAATGTTTGGATCAGAGAAAACATACTCTTGTGTTCTATAGAAATAAAATTTAGCCTTTTTATAAAAGCTGCCTGCTTCATATGTCGAAGAGCCCATCACAGGTGGTCATAGTCATATCAGAGGAACCTGTCTGAAAAGGGTCAGAGACTCAGGTGGGTTTTAGCTGTTCAAACACCCTCCTGGGTTAGCAGAGCTTTGCAGCCAGATTTATAGATATGTTAACAGCCACAGTAGCACTTCTACTGCAACACAGGTGTGCTTACAGGGTAGGATGCAAGTCCTGACGGGACTGAGCTGAGTACTGAAGCATCCAGGCCAAATTAAGCAATGCAGACCTGCTTTCTTGGCTGCAGAGCGTACCAACTTCTGGGGTCTGGGGTAAACCAGATTTCTATGCACACACATGCATGCACACGTGTGCAAATGCACAAATCATCTGCCTATCTCTGAGTCCCGGTTGTCTGAGGTGTAGTACTGTAGACTACTGTCATCCACCAGGTTTTGCCTGCCTTGTCAGGAAACCTGCCAAAAGATGTACTTCAGCTGAGGCTGAAGCGTGAAGAAGGGCTGAAAGCTGTCTCAGGATATTGGGATTTCCTTCTATATGTGCTTCCCAGTGCATCTTTAGTGACTTTGCTGGTAGCAACAAAGGCACCTAAAGGGTTAGACAGCAGCTGAGCTGGGATTTTGAGGATCAGAGTGGTGCCAAAATGGGGATTTAGCTATTGGTCCTCATTTGGGTACTAAAATAACTTCAGTTAGCTGGCAAATTTGAAACTGCTCCTCAGAAAAAAAAATATCTGGCTTTAATTGTGGCTGCCGAGCATTTTCAAAAACCTGGTCCTGTACAAATATGCTATAAATGTAAGCAAATACTGATCCCTTGCTGAGTTCTCAGATCTATTACAATCTGAGACTTCATAAAAATACACAGCTTTTCACTTATCCTATATTTTGTCTCACATTAGGTCACCAGCCAAAAAGCCTCTTGCCAACAGTCAGTTTAATAGGGAGAAGGAAACATTCTTATTAGTTAGGTTTATTTATGATGACAAAAGGAAAATCATGAAAACCCCAAGTTATAAGTGGTAATTTATTCCTGATAAGTAGTAAATCAGCAGGATTTCACTGCCCACATGGGGACCTGCAGTTAAATAATTAATGATAAATAATGAGCCTCATAAATGTTCACAGTGTTTTTAGCAACTATTTATACATGAGCTCATTCTACAAACTCTCCTGCTGCTATAATCATGATAACCTGGTGTCCTTACTGCATTATAAAAACATAAGATGATAACACCAACCATCTCTGTGGCTAAGTTTATATTGTTCATTGCCAGGTTAAACTAATTATTCACTGCCTCCAAGGCAGTGCTGGGTTAATATTTCAAACTGATGCATCTTTTGTCATGATAAACGTAGCTCACACTGTATCGTCATGCATTCCACTGATGTGGCCTTTGTCTGAAAAAAAATATGTAGAATTATTAAAAGAAGTGAGCAAAGGGAAAAGGCTATAAACCTTTATGTCCTGGGTCACAAACCAGTAAAAAATACTAGTACTAGTAGGAAAAAAAAAATATATATAAAAATACAGTAAAAAAAAAATTTTCCCATGTATCAAAAGGTTTGAACACTTGTAAATTTATACGCATCCTTTTTCATCACTGTTGTTCAGCACTGGCCCCTAGAAGAGTCCAGAGTTGATTCTAACATGGTAATCTTCACATTCCTACACCTGAGAAACCCTGAACCTCTCTGGAAAATAAATCACCTGGGAATGCCCTCAGTCCTCATTGACCCATGTTCTGATAATGCAGTCAGGATGGTGCCAATGCTTATTTTTTCTTTTTTTCTCTCCTTTTCCTAGGTCCTAATCTTGTTTCTCCTGTACTCTCTACCTATTTTCTCACGAATTTCATGGGAAGCAAGATCAGGAACTTCAATAGCTCAAATCTGTTGTGCTGTTCATCTTTTGTTTCACTTCAGAAGGATCCAGCATGACTCCACAATGACCTGACCTACTGGGGCTGAGGGTAATCAACACAGTTGTCTTTGGTTTTGGTCTACCAACATCCCCAAAGCACAGTCATTCTATGTGTACCAATTATTAAATTCAGCACTGTGTTGATGTTCAGAGCCTTATGAAAATCCACACTTTTAGGTGGACTATCATTCTCAGAGATAATTTTTGGCTTTTGAAAAGCTTTTGACGTAGCCCCCAGCCATTAAAAATTAGGCTTTAGGGTGCTCATGCAGGAGGTAATGCACACCACCCCGCTGTCTGGTCTCTGGTACAGTGCGTTGCCTGCACACATGTAAATTCCAGCTAGCAAACTGCACGGCCACCCCGTTATTCTCTGTGCTGCTCATTTGAAATGGATAAAGCACAAATGAGAAGTGAGAAGAGACCATATCTGATGTATCAGTCTCTGCTGAGCAGGGGAGAGCAGGCCTGTGAGGTCAGGAGCAGACGCCACAGTCTCTTGCTGGCCGGAGCAGGGCACGGGGGCAGTCACCCTGACACCTGCCTGGCTCCCGGACTGAGAGGACTCAAGCTCTTCCTCAGCCCCAACAACAGCTGTCCCGTGGGGGACACATGGGGCAGGGGACGGCAAGGCCACCCAGCCCAACCCGGCCCAGCCAGTGCAGGGACACCCTCAGCACCTGGGCAGGAGAGAGGGGAGCAGCCATGCCGAGCCAGCGGCCCCTCACAGCCTGCACCAGGTGTGGCACCGACAAGCCATGACATGTTTGATTGTGTGGGGTTGAAAGGCAACACGTTGGGCCCCAGCCATCTCCTCCCAGCCCTCAATGGCCTTTTGTTCTCAAGACGGCTGGAGAACGGTGGAGCACCAGCCTCCTGCCATGTAAACACCCCTCTGGCCCAGGGGCTGCAGCTCCACAGGCACCTTTGCCTCTTGGCCTTCATGATCCTTGGCCTCCCTGCTCCTCAGGCACCCCTCTGCTCCTCAGCACCCCTGCTCTGCAGGCAGCCCTGCTCCTCGGCTCCCTGCGCTCCTTGGCAGGAGTGCCCGCAGGTCACACAGCCCTGCCAGGGGTCACAGCTCCTTCTCCACAAAGGGTCCCCTGAGGCTGCCCTCTTCCACAGCACACTTGCCCTGTCTAGTGTCCTCTGTCTGGGTTCCAAGAAAAGTTTAATGCTGTACTTGCTTAAATCTGTAGGCTTTCCTGCTTGCGTTTTCCTTCCCAGCTAAGCAGATTGGCATTATCTCAGTCTCAGGTCATAGTCTACCTGAGCAGAGAGAAAACAAGACACCTTTTCTCACTCTATTCCTGTGGATGGTAAACATCCTTCAAGACATCCTTGCATTGTTAGAAAGGAGACACGGGCACTCTGGGCATGTGTTTTTGCCATGGTAAGAGAGATTAAATGTTAAACTGTTTTGTTTCTTGGGGCTTGTTTGTTTTAACAGCAAACTGGTTTTTTTTTGAGGTCTCATTGAATTTCATCCACCATGAAATAAGGGTTTGAACCCAAAATGAACTCAAAACAAGGAGTCTCCTTGCATGTATTTATGACAAGTGTAGCATTTTTATGAGTGTTATTGGTTGTACAAATTCTGTAGGTAATTGTGTAAAGATTAAAAAAAAAGAAATAACGAAAAATGAGATTTATTGTTATACTATTACACCAAAAAGCAAAATTTTCCTGTCCCAGCCACCATGCAGTGATTTACCTTAGAGAAATAAAAAAATTAAAAGACAGGCATTCAAAATAAACTGTATAACAAATAAGCTATGTAACTGTCACCTGACAACATTTGTTTCTTGACACTGCTGATTTTGCAAGAGAAAGAATTGCTTCCTTTGAGAAAGACTCATTTTTTAAAAAGTCTACTGAATTCAGGTTGCACAACCTGCTTCTGTAAAACCACACTTGTCAGCTGCGGCCCTGTGTTCAGAGAAGTTGCTTAATAAAGTCAATGGATCATAAAGTGGCTTCATATTGATGATGTTGAAATACAATACTCATGGTATTTATTAATGGTCCACAAGAAATTAGAGGGAAAGTAAACTTTTGAAGATTTATCTTCTGTGTGTAAATATGTGTGTATATATACACATACGCACACATATATACTTATATATGTATGAATACAAAGTTCTATATACATAGCAACATACATGTCTGTGACCATACATATATTATTAAGTCTGAGTTTGATTTTGTGGTGAGTTGACCCTGACTGGATGCCAGGTGCCTACTAAAGCTTCTCCATCACTACTCCTCCTCAGCTGAACAGGGGAGAGAGAACGTAACGAAAGGCTCACTGGTCGAGATAAGGACAGGGAGAGATCACTCACCAATTACTGTCACAGGCAAAACAGACTTGACTTGGGGAAAATTAATTCAATTTGTTGCCAATCAAAATCAGAGTAGGATAATGAGAAAACAAAAACTAAATCTTAAAACACCTTCCCCTGACCCCTCCCTTCTTCCAGGGATCAACTTCACTACTGATTTTCTCTACCTTCCCCACTCGAGTGGTGCAGGGGCATGGGGAATGGGGGTTGTGGTCAGTTCATCACATATTGGCTCTGCCTCTTCTTCCTTCTCAGGGGGAGGATTCCTCACATTCTTTCCCTGCTCCAGCATGGGGTCCCTCCTATGTGAGACAGTTCTCCATGAACTGCTCCAGCATGGCTTCTTTCCACAAGGTGCAGTCCTTCCGGAACAGACTGCTCCAGCATGGGTCCCTCGCAGGGTCACAAGTCCTGCCAGCAAATCTTCTCCAGCATTAGCTCCTCTCTCCACGGGGCCACAGGTACTGCCAGGAGCCTGTTCCAGCAGGGGCTTCCCACAGGGTCAGAGCCTCCTTCAGGCATGCACTTGCTCCAGCATGGGGTCTTCCATGGGCTGCAGGTGGATATCTGCTCCACCATTAACGTCCGTGGGTTGCAGGTGGGTATTTGCCTTACCATCGTCTTCACCATGGGCTGCCAGGGAATCTCTGCTCTGGTGCTTGGACCGTCTCCTCCCTCCCTGTCTTGACTGACCTTGGTGTCTGCAGAGTTGTTCCTCTCACATATTCTCACTCACTACATAGCAGTTTTTCCCCCTTCTTAAATATGTTATTCCAGAGGTGCTACTACCATCAATGATGGACTCAGCCTTGGCCAGCAGCAGGTCCGTCTTGGAGCTGGCTGACATTTGGTCTATCAGACACAGGGGAAGCTTCTAGCAGCTTCTCACAGAAGCCACCCCTTTCGCGCACCCCCCCCCCAACCTTGCCACGCAAACCCAATACAGGTTTTTTAACTCAGAATTAATCGGAGTTAGGATTCAGTACTTTTAAACTGATAAACCACTGGGGGAAAGAAGTGGTTTTGAAAGCAGGGGAGGAGGGTCAAATAGCTTTGCACTTAGTCAGTGTGGGAAAGTTGCTGACGCTCATCTGGATGAAGTAACTTGCAAGGAAGACTAGCCCTTTCCCTAGGTCTGCTGAAATGTAACATGAAAATTGCTTCTCTTAAACTGAATTTTGTGCTGGACTAGAAGCACACAAAGTTTAGTTACTGAATGTGACTGAGGGTCAGTAACTCCCATCTGAGAGGTGATAACTTCTTAAGCCACATTGTCCTGATCACTCAGTGAACAGCTAACTCCATAGCAAATTTGTTCCACAGAAACATGAGTACCACCCCATGTCAGACCATAATGAGCAACACGGAGTCCTTCGGGAGAAATTGTAGGAGATCTTTCAATTAAATAATCGTCATCACAAAGTTAAAAGTTCCTTCCTGTGGCTTTAAGTCATGAAGAGCGAAAGCCTTACCTTCCTCCAAAAATGAGCCTTCCTAGCTAGCGTTACTGCAGATGTTCCCATATGACATCTACCTCTTCTTAGAATCCTGCTAAGCCCTTGGCCTCAGTAACATTTTGTTACAATGATTTTCACAAGGTAATAAAGAAAAAGTATTTTCTTTAATAAGTGTTAGATCTGCTGTCTTTCATTGAATGCCCCTTGTTCTTTTATTGTAAATGACTTTATTGTAAAGACTAAATGAGAGCTCCTGAATTATTTTCTCAATATCATTTATTACATTAGTCACCTTTATCTAGTCTCCTTTGATTTCTCACCTGTCTAGTAAGTTCCAATGTTTTCAATACTTCCTCATACAGAAAGCTTTTGAACCTCTAATTGGGTTTGATGTTCATTTCTGAACTCTATCTTGCTATCCATTTCTGCATGCAAAATGTTACCAGCACTGCAGACAGTCATCTAGTTGAAAGCAGACCACTGATGCTTTTAGTATTGTTCTGTGTGCTCTCTCTCTATCATCCAAGGACTTCTGTTCCTTGCTTTAAAATAGCAGATATACCCTCATGGTTCTGTTGTGCACTTGGTCCTGTAGGCGGATACTTTCATTACATTCTCTAACAGGTAAGACAGTCTTCAAAGGGGTTTTAGCCAATTCTGTTTGTTTAATCTGAAATCATACTGGGGCTAAATGTAACCACAGTCAGGACAGGGGATAGTGAAGATAGTAGATGAGGTAGAAATATGATTCCTCTCTTCTCAGGACATCAAGTCACATCATGACATCACACTGGACAATGACATTTGGAAAGAAGGAAAAAGAAAGAGGGGAGGGAACTTATAACTACTGCCCTGCTTATGGTGACCAGCAGGGATAAGTGCTGAGACACATATTGACAAAATCATCATTATTTTTCACTAAAAGCTACTTTCCCCATCCAGAGGAAATAGTCCTCATGGAGACCCCTTCTGAAAAGACGTTTAAACCAGAGGCTGTCATAACCACAGTGCAAGGGCCATGGACTTGAGTTTTACTGTTACTTTGATCAGCAGTACCAGAGCATGCTCAGACATTTGCTCCTCAGCACAGGGACATGGACATCTGGCTTCTCACCCACAGCTGCCCAGGAGACACTGTGTCAGCACAGGTATTAGGACCATAGGACACACCACTTGCTGGGATGTGTCCCTTCCCAAGACTGCCCTCTGAAGCTTTCAAAGCACACCGCTGTTTTCTACAAAAAGCAACTTTACACTTATCATAAATCTGAAGGATTTTCCACTAACCCTGTGTGCATTAAGTGCAAGATCTGAGTGGTGAAAAAGCTCCCTGCTGTATTTGCTGTTACTTGAAGACTATATGCTACATTAAGACTCTCCTAAGCAGCACAAAGATCTTTCCTCTTTATCATGTGAATAATGAAAAACAGACAGATGTCTGCTATTAAGATAAACCACTCGGTGGAGGTTTCTTCTGTTTGGTGAACTGAGAAATAGAAGCTATTCCCCACACCACTAGCTATGGATTATCTCACTGAAAAATCATAGAATAGCAACAAACTATTAACTATCTTTCCTTACTATAAACTACTGAAATCACTCTGTAAATGTTTTTCTTTTATAAAGATAAACATTTCTGTCACATAGTTTGTATAATTAATCATTTCTCAATTTAAGGGACCATCTCATTTTCACTGGGAAACAGTTTATAAAAATACTTGAGAGTGAAAGATTGCTAATAAAGTTTTCAAAGTACACTCTATGTTTTGTAGGTTAAACAGTCACTCGGTATTTGTGGGATGTTTGCACTGACATTCAGGCTATGTCAAATTATGCAGCTTAGCTGTTTCCACAAAGGAACTGGGGCGGNCAAACTTGTAAAGAAAGGTTGTTGGACGCAGCTTTATGGGATGAAAAATGGGAAAAAGATAATTAAGATGCTCTGGTTATGTTCATTCCCCAAACTAATCATATTATTTTTAAACAATATAACATGAAAAACCAAGTATTCTTTCTTTAAATTTCTCTGTTCACATCACAGAAGACAACAGTATATGGAAAAAAAAATTATCATATACACCCAGCTTCCTTAGCAGCTCTGCGACTGTACTCCCCTAAGTGTCTTCTAAGATTCCAAGTTTCTTGAGAAACAACACCCCTGGTGTCTTTTCAGCTATGAATCCACAAAAGACCAATCCTGTCCTTCAATGTAATGATGGGATTTTTTTTAAGATGCCTGACTGAACAGGATTCCTTCTACCTCAAAACCACCTTTCACATTGCTAACGATGTCCAGTCAATTATCTTGTGACATTGAAAGACTTCACTGAAATGAGAAATTTGTTTGAAAAGACAATTTTCTGTTCGTATTTCTAGGATTCTTATGCTATGTTTTCAAAGCTATATAGAATATCATTTCTGTGAAAGACAGGTTGTGTTTGGCTTGTAATGGAGTTGTAATTGGCATTCTTTGTGCACCTGCATACTATTGCAAGCAACCTAAATTTTTGAACTCAAGGATTAGGATTCTTTTTTTCAACTATTCCTTACCAAAAATTATGTTCTTCCAGAACAAATTTTTATGTATGCAAAATTAGGATTTATTTTTTTCCTCTTTTAAGAATGTTTATAAGTAAGCAAAGTTAAGCAAACTTAGCTCTCATAAAAGTTATAAGTCATCTGTTCCAAGTTCTGTTCTGTATAGGCTTCCTGTTAGTCTTCCCCATAATGATCTCAAATTTCCTACATGTTGGATTCACAGATTTTCAAGAAATTTATCTATCATGGGAACTTGACTCTACTTCTGGAGGTAAAAACTGAGCCATGAAGCCAATGAAACTATAATTCCATAATATTACAACAGCTGTGAAGGACAGAGATTATTATCAAATTGAGGCAAAACAAAAACTTTTGCTTGCAGAGTATCAGTACATAATAATTTAGTATTACTAAAATCAAACCTAAGTGTCATGGCATTCCCAAATTGTTACCATTTATTTTCAATCAAGTATTTTGATATTTTGTTTCCCATCTCAGTATGAAACAAAAAGATTTCTGAACATTTGTAGGTGTTATAGATTATTAATCTATTAATCTATTAATCTATTACAGTAGGCATTTTAATAGAAGTGCAGATACCTACTTGACAGACAACAAAATAGTGATGAGAGGCTCCATCCACACTGGAATTCTGATTACTGTATTTACAAAATATATCCAGTCTTTTTTCTTCATTGCATCTCACACACTGCTTCATATTGGGTCAATTACACATAATATAAATGTAAAGACCATTTTATCTGGACATATGTCCAGAACAATTTAACCTTGCACATATAAAAATTCAAGTGACACTCTGTGCCACTACAAAGCTCAGCAGCAGAATTAGCACACACCCTTCACAACCACAACCAAAATGTAACGGATCGAATCACATTTAAGGTTGTGGATGTTATGAAAGCTTATACCTCATTATTTTCTCCTCCTGCGATACTGAGAACAAGAAGAATGTACATAGAGGTGAGAGAGTTGCTTCCACTGAGTGTGACAGTGTAGTGAACAATTTTCACTGGTGACCACCTTCTTGATGACTGTTGTTTGCTACACATGGTTTTGTATAGCTGCTTAGAGAGACTACCATGAACAAAAAGAAAAAGAAGGGGTAAAAAAACATTAAACAATATTGAGGTTTTAAATAATGACAGTGTCATGTTTCATGTGAGATTTAGCCATGATCTGATGTTACCAAGTTCCAGCTAGAGAGTCAACACTTATGTTCAGACAGCAGTGTGTCCAAACATATGCTAATGGAATTATCTGAAAATTTGAATTTATCCTTTTTTGTTGTGTGACTTTTACTTCACAAAGATTTTTGCATGAGATCCAAAACTTCTCACTTTTTTGATCACTAGCTCATACATGGTCCAGCACTTTGTAAAGCAAACCATGGCTATAATGAAGAAACACTCAAGAGTGCTGGTCTATTCATTGTAAGTATACATGGGTAAAGCATAATAATAGTGAGGCTATGCTTGTTCTCAACTCACAATGGTGAGCGTTCAAGGGCTGCCAGGTGAAGTATTCTTAATCATTTCCCCCCTCTCGCCCCCCTATATAAATGAGAATACAGAAAAGCTACAGAATTAGATAGAGGCTATGCTGGAAACTGTCAGTTCTAGCTTCTCAAAGCTTTCATTACCCATGTCATGTGTGATGAAACAAGAAAAAATTCTTTGATCTTGCAAGAAGAGAAAAAAAACTAAATTGAATGTGAATTGTAGTATGGGAGACCTCACACGGCTTTTTAAAAAGGCAAAGGGTTCCTGAGATCACCCATTTTATCCATTGTCAAGAAAGGCCCACCTCTATCTTGGAAGCCACCTTTTCTGGCATAAATGGCAAGATATCATCTCAGACAAACTGGGTAGGTTTTCAAAGGGATGTGCAGGAGGTTCACTAACAATTGCCTGTATTTGTCAATGGGTAGTTAATAAACACGGTGCTTTGAAAATTTACCTCTCCGTGTCCACTCTTCTTTTAGCTGTACAATGGCAGCAGCCAGTTTTCTAAAGGAGCTCCACCCAGCCGGCCTTTCCAGCTGGGAGGGCAGGAGGACATCTGTCTCCAGAGCCAATGTCAATCATATTCTAACAATCAGTGTTTCTCCTCAGCTGAATTTATTATTTTCACTAAGTGATGTTTCTCTCAGCTAGTTGTCTAAACTCCCTTTTTGAAGGTTACTGCATATGAGATATAGTCGTCTGTCTCTTGCATGACTTTTTTTCCCTAAAAGGGTTTTGTCATTGAGACACTGAGACACATTCTTTATATATGAGGTCCCAGATTCTTTGCTGATGGCTCTTCAGTGTTTTTACCCCAGAATATCTTTTCCTGATTTGTCCCTCGCTCTAAAGCAGATTTCACTCTAATTATGTTTTCTCTTTTCTTTTGCAATAAGGCTCCTTTTCAAGAGAAGGGTCTGCTGGTTATTACATACTCTCCCAAGTAAAGAACTTGTCATCCTGTGTGTTTGTGAAATGCCATGTGTACCAAACATAATAAAATAGAAATGATTAGACATAAAATTATATGCTAAGTAAAAGTGATAAATTGAAACATGCCTTGAATAGAAATGATTTCTAGCTTTCAGAGTAATCTAAAACCAAATTCAGTTGTCATGTGCTTATCTATACTAGTGAGTTGCTATACTTATTTATTCTTCAAATATGTTTCTTAGGGATAATTTGCTCTGTGGTGTACATACTGTCATGTGCAGCCAAAAACATATCTTACATTCATATTTCAAATATATTTTTTTCATATTATGTCCCCCTCCATCCCAATGTGAAATCATAGAATCATAGAATCATAGAATTGTCTAGGTTGGAAGAGACCCTTGGGATCATCGAGTCCAACCATCTCCCCTACTCTACAAAGTTCTCCCCTACACCATATCCGCCAACACCACATCTAAACGCCTCTTAAAATCATCAGAAATACTTAAAATCATCAGAAATACTTAAAAACAGAAGGTATGAACACTTCAGGGGTCCTTAAAACAGAAACAGAAATTTTACCTGTGCAGAGAGGCTAACTTGGAATTTGACGTGTAAGTTAGCAAAGAAGCTGATGTCAGCTTCCAAATTAATTTATTTGCAAAGGTAAGACTCTAAGTTCTATTTTAGGTGTCCCCAAACTTATCCCCTACATGCTGAATTTTAAAACACCCGCAGCTGCTTTTGCTTGGCTCTATCTCACAAGGGCTTCTGAGGAACAAGATATTGAGTGCGAGCAGGTAAAATTGCATGTAATCTATGCCTTCATAAATAGCAGCAGCTTATCATATAATACTTATGTTTGTATTTGCTGATGTCTGAAGAATGATTTGTAGTTGTATTCACACCATCCTAGAGGCCAGCAGCCTTGGTTTATTACATTTGTACTTACTACAAATTTAGCAATGCGCAGCCTTAATCTTTAAATTTCTTTCATGACAATGATCACTGTAAAGTCTGTGTGCAGGTCGTCTAAGGCTCCAGCCACCTGTGTAGGAATAGGCTGATAATACACATCTAAATAATCTGCCTAACCGGACTGCCTGCAAGCATGAAAATCTTTGCAGGATGTTAGTGATCAAGAAGCAAATGGAGACTAAGCCTCCTGGCAGAAATAAATATGTTCACCTATATTTGACTAAAAATTTCTCACATGCACAGTTATCTGACGATGCTTTCTCTCTTCTGTACCCTTGCTTGGGAATTGCCACAAAATACTGGACGGTAAATATAGCAGCTAAAATCAAATATGTTGTAGTTTCTTGACCTTAATGTAATATTCATTGTAAAAATAGTAAACCCAAACACTTGCACAGATCTGATGGGCAGGAAGTTACTCTGCTATTTTGTTCCATATGTCCTTTTCTTAATTTTTTCCGACTCAACCCTTCTACAACCTCTCTCGCTATGTTAAATATTTCCTCTCCATTTTGAATGTTTACACAGGATCTTGCAGAGTTGCTATGTCTTTCATTGCTGGTCATTTAGCCCAGCAACAGATATTTCAGCTCATTCTTTGCATTATTCCCCCTCTGTGGCTGCATTTTCTTTTTATTCTAATTTTCCAACACAACAGGGGTTGGTTTTGATGAAGATACAAGTCAGATTTTGGACAAAAATCTCAAATACATTTATATCTTATTGTCATTGCTTTAAAGAGATTTATTTAAATGCTGTTATTTTCATTTCAAAAGTGGCATGTTACTTATCAGTGGTAAGTGAGCAGATACAAGCTCAGGATATGCTCAGGAAATCACATACATCCTCCACAGTCCTAGATAAGGCAGTGTTTATATTAGCCCTGCACTGCTTTTAGCATTTGAAAAATACAGTCATGGATATTTCAAGACAGTTTGAAAACAGTCTCTTCTAGAAAAGATTTAGGGTAAGATGAGGCCATGCTGAAGATTGAGGGAGTTGAAATTATTATTTAGATGATCTGGAAAATAGCCTTTTACCCCTCACCTCTTTTCTCTGAACAAGGGTAGATAATTAAGTCAAATTAATTCTGTGGATGTGTGCAAGGGGTGAAGTATTGTTAGTAAGAACCTCAATACTCAGTGGATACTTACTAGATATCTGTTAGATTGGTCCTAAGGGACAAATCAAAACAAGACTGAAATAGGTGACTACTAGGCCAAATTCAGAGATACCACATAAAACTATCTTGAGAGATGGATTTAGGAGTGGAGTGTGTAAGGGAGTAGCCTGGCAGGAAAAGTAATGGCAAGAGATTACTGTTACTACTGCTGCTTTACATTTATCTGTGCACTTCAAGCATCCTTGCAGACATTTCTTTAACAAAAATGCATCACCTTAAATTCATCCTTCTAACACAATCACTATGGGTACTATCAATTTGAGCAAAAACATAGTACAGTTTAGCACCTGAACATTTTTTATACAAGCAGCTAGCAAAACTGTGGGTTGTGTGAAAGAGATCAGTACAGTGCTGTTCTGTCCCACCTCTCCCACTGCACTACACTTCTCCCATCTTCTGAAGCAGTACCTATCCCCCTTCACCCAAGCATCCTGGATTTCTGAAAAAAATCACATTTGCTTCTGTTTTGAATGGAAAAGTGCTCAAAATTACTTTCATAGCTTTCTCAAATGGGCTCTCACTGACTTTTGAGTTTCCTATTTATTTTCTCGTCTCTCTCACCATGGTTTATGTATTTCAATCATCAGCATTAACTCATCAATGTTAATGCTCAACAGCATTAGTGTTCTGCCTTGAAACAACAGTATTTTTAATTTCGTTTTCACCTGGGCCCATTGCAGAAACAAGACACTAATAGTAACTTTAGCCATAACTTCATATTAAGACAAACATCTGTTTGCACAGCAGCCACAAGATTAGGCCTTCAGAGACTCAGTCATGTGTGAGAGTGCCAATACCAGTCTGATACAAGTGAACATGTCATCAGTCATCCAGTTAATTGTGTTTGGGTCTTGATCCTCTGTTCTATTAGAGTCCTCCACATTTAGATCACAATCCAAGACAGCAGTGTCAGAGTTAACCAGCTATGTAGGTTCATCTTTAATTACATCAACCATTTTTCCTCTTTCTGAGCTAGTTGAAACAAATAGGGAGGAGGGACTTTATTAAGCTGTCAGTTATGCCAAGAGTACAGACTGGACCTCTGGGAATACGGATGCAACACAGAATGCCTGGTGTTCTCATGTTAATATTAATACACTGGATCCTGTTCCAGCTCACTTATTTTAATACTGGAATTTGAGCTTTGGGAATAGACCTAGTTTTTCAAGTTTTAGATTCAAACATGAAGAAACTGTACACAACTGTATTTCTTGCACAACTGTCCATATTTCCCAAAAGTAGGTGAATTATCATGATTTCACTGGTTAGGGGTAGAATCGAGCTATGAAGAGGGCTTTCAGGCGTACTGTATAACTTCTTTGGAACTGAGTAGTTCAAGTTTCTGTTCCACCTCTCAGTCACAAGGGGATAGAAATGGGACACAGATTTGGCATCTGAGTAAGGAAACTATATATGAGCACAGACTGAGCCTCCTGCATAGAGAGTATAGTTGGTCACAGCTCTTCGTTTAAGGATTTATGGATGGCTATATTATGTCTCAGCATCTGTTCTGCATCACAGCTTCTGACATGGAAAAGGAATCTCCCACAGTGATTTGAGCAAAGACAACACTGCGTTCACAGACAGTATGGCAGACAAAATTTTGGCCCCAAAACCAAAATATTTAGTTCCTTGGTTGGTTGGTTGGATTTTCTGAAAATAGTCAGGCTTCCTACTTTAATTTACTAGACATTAATAGCTAAATTTGGGTCGCTGCATGATCTTATTGTCATCTGTACATACTCTGCCAAAATAAAACAATTTGCATTTTAAATAATAAAAAGAAAGTAAAATAATATTTTCTCTTCATTTCTGCCCAAGTTTGACCTTATTATTTGTTAGAAGCCTGGTAAACAGCCTTTCTCATGGTTAGGGGGTCTGCAGTGTATGATGTCCTGCAGACACAGAAACTTATTTCAGACTGGAGAATTTTCTTTTGAAGAAGTCTTATAGAGACCTGCCAGTTAAAAATGAGCTTTGGTCCTTACTTTCTGTGACATTTTCCTCTGCCTTTCTAAACAAAAGTAATCATTTTCATTGACTGGACAAGCGTTCACAAGTGTTGAAACATATGTCCAATGTTTGGTTTCTCAGTCACATCATTACCAATGATCACCAGCCTTGTGCCACTGACTCATTTTCTTCTATTCTTGTCTTTTAAAATTAAAGTGTATATATTTTTGTGTTATTAGTGCTTAGATACTGTCGTTCTCTCTGGATTCTTTCATGGCCCTTATCATTGTCAGATTTGAGAACCTAATTGTCAGAAGTTGGTAAAATGAAACGAGGCAATCTGTTAAGTTAAATGTTCTTCTGTGGAAATGGTGAAAGAAAGGAGGTTTCACCGCTTTTACTCAACTTCATTCTCCTGAGGACAATAAAAAATTAAAAACTAAAATGGAGCAATTTTAAGAATCGGTTTTATAGGAGCAGAGAGAAACAACTTGAATAAGAGATGATCCTCAGAAAGAGGCCTGAGAACAAGAAATCATCCGTCTAGAACTGGATAGAGTGTGAAGAGCTGTCTCTGAAGAATAGCCGTGAGCAGGTTGAAAGCCTATGAGGAAGAATTAGAAACTGAGGTACCAAAGGAAACTTTGTGGTTGGTGTCTACTACAGGATGCCCAATCAAGGCAAGCCTATTGATGAAGCCTTCTTATTCCAGCTACAGGAGGTATCATGCTTACAGGCTCTTGTCCTAATGGGGGACTTCAACTACCCCAACATCTGCTGGAAAAGTAGCATGGTGAGGCAATCCAGGAGACTTCTGGAGTGCATCAAAGGTGACTTCTTAAACCAGATAATAGACAGCGCCATCAGAGGTGATGTGATACTGGACCTGTTGGTCACCAATGCAAGTGAGCGAATTGGTGATGTCAAGAGTGGACTGATCAGGCAGTGATGGAGTCCGCAGTCCTGAGGGATATGGGTCAGGTGAAGAGCAAAGTCAGGACCCTGAATTTTAGGAAAAGCAAACTTCCAGCTCTTCAAGGAGTTATTCAATAGGACCCCCTGTGAAACTGACCTCAGGGACAAGGGAGCAGAACAGAGCCAGCAGATCTTTAAGGAGGCTTTCCTCGGAGCACAAGAGCTTTAAATCCCCTGGTGTAAGAAATCAGGGAAGGAAGGCAAGAGACCGGCATGGCCAAGTTGAGACCTGCTGGTCAAACTAAAGCGCAAGAAAGAGATGCACAGGCAATGGAAGCAGGGACAGGAATCCTGGGAGGAGTATAGGGATTCTGCCCAGCTGTGTAGGGATGGGGTCAGGAAGGCCAAGGCACAGCTAGACCTGAACTTGGCAAGGGACACAAAGAATAATAAGAAGGTCTTCTACAGGTATGTCAGCCAGAAAAGGAAAGTCAAAGAAAGCATACCCCCGTGATGAGCAAGATTGGCAAACTGATAACAACAGACGAGGAGAAGGCTGAGGTACTCAACAACTTTTTTGCTTCAGTCTTCCCTGGCAACCTCTCTTCCCACACCTCTCGAGGGACGAACCACAAGGGGAGAAAAGTCCCTTCCACTGTAAGAGAAGATCTGGTTCATGACTACCTGAGGAACCTGAACATAGAGAAGTCTATGGGACCTGACAAGATGCATCCCAGAGTCCTGAGGGAATTGGCTGAGGTAGATGCCAAGCCACTCTCCATGATATTTGAAAAGTCATGGCAGTCAGGTGAAGTCCTCAGTGACTGGAAAAAGGGAAACATTGCACCCATTTTTAAAAAGGGTGGAAAGGAGGACCCTGGGAGCTACTGACCAGTCAGCCTCACCTCTGTGCCTGGGAAGATTATGGAACAGATCCTCCTAGAAGCTATGCTAGAGACACATGGAGGACATGGAGGTGATTTGAGACAGTGAGCATGGCTTCACCAAGGGCAAGTTCTGCCTGGCCAACCTAGTGGCCTTCTATGATGGAGTTACATCATCAGTGGACAAGGTAAGAGTTATGGATGTCATCTATCTGGACTTCTGTAAGGTTTTTGACACAATCCCCCCAAACATCCTGCTATCTAAATTGGAGGGACATGGATTTGATGGATGGATGGTTCGGTAGATGAGGAATTGGTTGGATGGTTGCAACCGGAGGGTAGTGGTCAATGGCTCAATGTCCAGATGGAGACTGGTGACAAGTCATGCCCTCCAGGGGTCTGTATTGCAACCAGTACTGTTCAATATATTCATCAATAACATAGACAGTGGGATCGAGTGTACCCTCAGTGCACCCTCAGCAGGTTTGTGGATGACACCAAGCTGAGTTGTACAGCTGACGTGCCTGAGGGACAGGATGCCATCCAGAGGGACCTGGACAGGCTGGAGAAGTGGGCCCATGTGAACCTCCTGAGGTCAACAAGGACAAGTGCAGACTTAAAGGAGCCTTATAAGAAAGATGGGGACAAACTTTTCAGCAGAGGCTGTTGCAATAGGGCAAGGGGTAATGACTTCTAAGTAAAAGAGGGAAGATTTAGACTAGATACAGGTTACTAATTTTTTACACTGAGAGTGGTGAAACACTGGAACAGGTTTCCCAGAGAGGAGGTAGATGTGCCATCCCTGAAAACATTCAAGGTCAGGTTGGATGGGGTTCTGAGCAACCTGATCTTGTTGAAGACATCCCTGCTCATTGCAGGGGTAGTTGGGCTGGATGACCTTTAAAGGTCCCTTCCAACCCAAACTATTCTATGATTCTATGATTCTAACAAACCTGTAATGAAATAAGAACCAAAATTTAAACTTTTGTAGTGCAGACTAAAACTCTGAGAAGTAACATCAATGACACCTCACCAAAGGGCATGCTGGCACACAAAAGTATAACCAACATCTCACTTAAAGAGTGTAATGTGTCCCACTACAAGTTGGGATATTCCAGTCAGAATTCAGTCAGAATACTATAAATGCTTCAAATATCACTTACTGCGATGGGCCAATTTGGCTTTTGTTTGAAGGTGTAATCTAGAATCTGACATACTGTACTGTTTGTTGTAATTTAGGCGGAATGGGATATCAAGCAACTTTTAAAGGAATACAGACAAATTGGCTCTTGATTGATTGGGCCATGGATTACATGTTGTAAGGCAATGAAAGCAGGGATGCTGTGCACAAGAATAAATTCAATTTCTCATACAACAAAAACATAACACAAGAAAATAGCTGGATGTCAGATAGTAGCTTTGAAATTGCCAATTTCAAGGGTGATGAAGATAGTAATGAATGCACAGAAGCGTTGGAGTTTAATGGAAGCAACCACCATTTCTGGGGTAATTAATGAGATATCCATTTCTGCTGAAGCACTACCCCACATTTACTTCATCCTGTGCCAAATTTTATGAAATTAGCAATAAGAATTATGGAAAAATAACTCCAGGATGGCTGACCACTCCCTGCCTCCTCTTGCAGTCAGAATGAAAGAGGGTACAAAGAAACGGCACCCTCAGAGAAGAGGAAAAATTCTTGCACTGCAGAGCTGTATACAGACTCCTTCTGAGTGGGAGTAGGTTATGTGCCCAGGTTAAATTGTTCAAAGATATTTAACAGCAAATGGAAATTAATGCACCACCTGGTAATGTGTGTCCACTTCTCATTTATCTGATAATTAAATTTCTTTCCTTTCTGGTATCTTTTCACCTTGAGAAAATGTCCTGTATGTGGCAGTACAAATGTTGAAAAGCTCAAATTTTTCAAGTTTTATATGGTGTCCAAAAAATACTGTTCTGTTTTGCAAAGAGACCTAGGTGCCAAGCACTCACTGTTGTTCATTCTTTGCTCTGGTTGTGTTTCTGTACAAGCTGATCTCTTCGCACAGGAGGTTTTCAGGAATTACCATAAAGTGTCTGTTATGTGATCAGTTCTTTAATAAGGAACTCCTAAAAAATAAGGAACTTCTGGTCTCTGTAGTCTAAGTCTAAGCAGTTTGAAATTCTGAATGTGTTTGATGTGAAGATGCTGCTACTGAGCTCATTTAAAGGGCTTACAAGGAAGATCTAGTAAATGGGGGTAATAACCTTAACAGGAAGAAAATAATATAGAAATAAAGAGGGCTGTGCTACACTCAGTAGCTAAGCTGCCAGCATTTTTCTGTTCTCACCAATGTTATTTTATTAGCAGCACCTAGACATCTACAAGCCTGCCTGCATTTTGGGGTGTGTCATTAAGGTCTTAAGGGTTTTCAGTATCACATTGTGAATAGGAACATTAATAGCTAAAAGATTTTCAAGATACACACTTCAATCCACAGCGCAGTGTCTTTTCCAGGCCCTTGGAAAAATGTAAATTGGAACAAACCGTTGGAAATGTCCAATGTAAATATTTAAGTTGATTATTCTTATCTTACTTGTGCATTAGCTAAAAAGCCCAAGAGGTCGCCAAACAAACAGTCCTGAGGAGTTCTTACTGAAGAACAAGACATTCCAGTTACTGCAGTGAAAATACAAACAGGGTTTCTCCTAACAATTAACTATAAGAATAGAAACAATGTAAGCATTCCACTAGATAAAAAACGGTACAGTGTGGGAAATACTTGTCTTTTGAGAAACAAATCTTTTTCTGAAAAACTATTGATTTCATTTAAATATTTGTTATCTAAACTAGTCAAGGTTTTAATTTTCATTACCAGTCACAAATATGCTTTTTACTCCCGTCAAAATCAATCTGTGTTATCTAATTTGTGTGGTTTTAATAGGTTTTATATTTTTTTACCATAACACTTTGACAAAATACCCATTCATTAAAATTTCGATTGTGTACAATATGAGGCCATGCTGTGGATCCCTCATTCGTGCAAGTGGAGTGCTTATTAATGTGGATAGTTCAATTTGGGACAGTACATGGGAGGATAATTTTCACACATCATTGCTAAAAGTAGGCACCATTACCTACGATGCAGTGTCAACAGAAGGTTGGTTGTGTTACTCACAACATTCATGTGACAGGATTGTCTAGAAGTCTCATGCTACATGCTGCAGAAGGACAATCTGTGCCATGTGTAGTGGTCTGCACAGAAGTCCAGTCTGGAACCACAGCCACAGAACAAATCCCTCTACATCTAGCGGTAACATGACTCCAAGCAACACTACAGAGAAATCTGTAGCTCAGCCAGCGTGACGGCATCACATCAAGTATGGCATTTTATTCATCCAGTGTTCCACCTCTGCCCACCTATAAGCCCTGTAGAGTTCCCAAATCCATCTTCATGTCAGTGTGATGGTTTTCATCACAAAGTAATAACTGTGTACTTTTGTCAAAAGCCCTTTCTGTTGGCCTATATATACCTACTGATGGCACAAGTCGTAGACTTGGCCAAGAGAAATTGGCTCAGACTCTGGTACTCTAGAGAATATTTTCTGAATTTATTTTAAAGTTTTAATTATGGTTACTGAAGAGCTACCTTCTTCAGCATAAAAAAATCCCAACCTTCTAGCTTATATAGAACCAAAACATTTCAAAAAACAATAAAAGGGAAATAATTCCTGAGAATATTTCTGTACCCTTTCACCAAAGGTGTATTCCTATGGCTCAGTCAGCCACTCCTGGAGAATGGAAAAGGGTTTATAATGGAAGCATTGACACTATCAAAGACACCTGTTGGCTCTCTAGCCTGAAACATCTGATGTACATATCCCCATGATCTTTCCAATAATATTGTAGCAACAAGGGTAATGTATGCTGCAGCCCTCAGAAAGTGACTCCCAGCATGATTTTATTTTTCTTTTCTCATGAGATAAACAAATTCTAAAAAGATGAAAATTGCCAGGATTGTTTAGTATAAAATTTTATTCTCAAATTATTGATGTTATGAACTAAAGAGGCTCTGTGTTTTTTAAAGAGTTAAGCTAAGAATGGTTTTCTTCTTGACTAGTTTTAGCCATCTACACCATGGCTGTCTAGTGCAGGATTCTGATTTTCCGATCTCCACATCATAGAGAGGAACTGGTACTGCCAGTGTCCATCATCTCCCACATCTGTAACATCTTAGTCATACGGAGTGAGTCCCTCTGTGCTGGGGTCTGTCTCTTAGACTTGATGGGCACCAGTAGAAGCTATTACAAACTTTCCTTACTTTTTCTCTTTCAGTTCTTTGCACCCAAACCTACATATACCCAATAGAATAAATTTACTCATACAGACAGGTTATATGCAGTGAGATGTTCCTAGCTCTACAGACACCACCTGCTGTTTCAGTGTATCTTCCTTTCCCCTGCTGTGCATAGCTTGCTTAGAGTTTCAGTTTGTCTTAAGGCCTAAATCTGCCCCTGCTCATCACCACTTAGTTTACCAATAGAACATTTTGAATCAATTAATTACTGTTGCTGAAATACATACTTGAAGTGTGAGCAACTGTGTAAAAGTGAGTAGAGATAAAGCAAATGGGGACTGGAACAAATTTCATTGACCTACTGACAAGAAATAAACCAACAATTAATTTGAAAAACATTCCAAGTTAATTCTTTCTACCCAGATTTAAAAAATCAAAAAAATCAAAAATGGCAATACATGTTTATATAGAAATGCTTCTACATTCTAAAAAATTCTGATGGAGGGAAAGCACATTATGTTTATGCATTATACATACGTATGCACACGTGTATATGAACATATATGTGTATATTTACATTGCTGGGTGCGTATACACACATACATTGTGCATGTGTGTACGAGGATGAAATCTACGTATTAGTTTGCAGTGTGAAATAATAGCAAAAAGATCACTACAGTTAAACACACAAAGATGCACTTGCCACTGAAGTCTAGTCACTTTTCATATGTACTCCCCAGACTTGAATGCAATATCTGCCACACTAGATAGATCATTTCCCTGCTTGCTTCCCTCTCAATTTGCCATCTGACCTAACTGCTCCTCAGAATAACCCAACCCATGTTGCTGTAGTTTCCTAGTTATAAAGTCTGAGTACTTCTCCCTCCTTTTTCATCATGAGGTCCAGAAATAACCTTTTTCACCCATCCAAAAACCCTCTGTGATAGTTTCCATTCCCAGTTACAGACCGTTTACTATTTTTCTTTCTTGTGATATGAAAAAATAATCTTCCTGCAGAAACTCAATGCCTTTGAATAGTCTCCACACACTAATTTTATCTTTAATATAATTTTCTTCTTCTCTCTGCTCCAGCTGGAGCCATGTACTAATTTTAGGTTATTGAACTTATTCCATCAGATCTAATTCTACAAAGAAACATTCCTCTCCCACATAATTATCTTTCCATCATCTCTTTTAACTGCAGAATGGTCCAGAGTTATGTTTTCATTTGAGCTCTGTGTATTTTGATTTCTGCATGTAGTTACTGATATTTTTTTCTCCACAAAGGGTATTCATTTTATGATGATCACCTGATGATGGGATAAATGATTTGTAATACTTTTCCCACTAAGCTAACACCAGAAAGAGGGCATTTAGCTCCTCATGCTCCAGATGTAGAAAGATCTGTAGAGATTAGAGGAAGTTCATTCATGCACTGGAATGAAATTTAGAGGAGGAATATTTAAGCCAAATGTGAGAGAGAAATATCTCTCAAACTTTCTGCCAGCAAATGGGTGCCAGAGAAGGAGGCTGTGGCCATGAAAGAGAAAGACAATTACATTTTCAATTTGTGTGTCCTAGTTTGTGACTTGGGCATAAGGCATTAGGCATCACCTCTGAGGTATCTCTCTGAGGTGTACAGCATTGAGGTACACTTCCTACGTGCCTTCCCTTCAGTCTGGAAGGTAGCAATTTAGGATGAGATCCAAAATGGTATCTTTGCCATGTCAGGCACCTAAACATATTAGGTGTGGTTTTTTGGATCAGTCTCCTGAATCTAGGTGCCTAAATTACCATTTGGGCACCTAAATGCTAGTTTAGTGCTGGAGTAAACCTGTAGCAAATTACACACACCCACAATTACATCATTTCCGACATGCCATGTAGGCTTTGTATCATGTGGGGAATGATGAGGCAAGATCTTCCACCCACCTTACCACTCCCTGCCTAGCTGCACCTGCTCCCTTCTGTGTACTCAAATCTGCGTTCCGGGGATGTGTAGATAGTGGGTGATACAGTGGCGTAAATCTCACAGTCAGACTTAATGGTGGCCAAATGCGCCCCAACAAGTCCACAGAGAATTGTTAGAGTGTGAGTGAATTTACAGGGGAAGCTAAAAATGTCTCAGTCAGTCTACAAGGAAGTAGTAGACCTGTCATGACTAAACTGACTTTTTAAAACTAACATATTACAGGGAATTTACAGACTACAGTATTGGTTAGTAAGATAGAACATACAGATTCGGACAACTAAGAAATCCCTGAGTTTTTAACCTTCTCATACATGTAACCTTTAAAGTGCAAAGCTCTTCAAAAGCAAATTTGGAAGTGGAATAGTAAAACTGAGTAAAAGTAACAAGGCTTTTGTATTAAAAAGTGATTAAATATATTAAACCAATGCTGTAAGCATGCTGGGCTTGCTTGATGTTCACAGAACATAGATCATCAGATATTAGATTATATTCCAACATCACTTCACAGCTGAGAAACTCTTTAAAAGTTGTGAAAGTTTTAAGCTAATTCAATAACAGTAAATTAGATTGTCCTAGAAGATAATTCCTGTATTCTTACTAGTGTATCTGTGTGTGGGCCTAAAGATAATTTGCATAGTACAATCTGTATTACAGCAAGATGGGGCAAGCACAATCTGTTTACTTTGGTTCAACTATTGCTCATTCTGTAGCCACAGAATAAGGTGGGGCTGGTTCCTTCAGGTTCTCTTTGCTTAGCCGGGTTTTTGCACCATTGCTATATCTCACATTTGAGGTCTGGGAGGTTGTATTTTTAAAGGCTAAGGTTATTTCTTTGAGGACTATCTTTGTCACTCTAACAGCTTCTCAACAGGACTTACTAGCTTAAGAGGGTACCACACAAACAGAAGACATCTAATTTCTCCATGTTTTACAGCCAGTCTGCCATGTGAGCACTGCAAGCTCAGGTCTTCATGCAAGAACCTTCATGTAGACCTACGCTCAGTGGCTGGGTAAATAAAACAGGTGAAGGGCTATTCCCTCACTCAAAATAATACGGCATTGCTCACATCTGCACGGGTAAAGTCTTTTCTCTCACCTTCACCTACACTGTGTGTTGTGAACAGCACGTGGTCTCTGCTATGCCCTGAACCACGTTCAAATATGTCTGGGACAGTCTTAACACAAGCTTTGTGCCAGGCAGAAGACTAACAATTAATGAGTCTTAACAATGTGGGAGACTCCTTGAAACTGTACTGTGGCCCTCAGTTTATTATTTTACATATACCTCTGGCAAAAGTGTGTGTCGGGGGGGGTGGGGGGTGTGTGTGTTCTTTTTTCTAATCATGGAGTAAAATGCAGGTCAACATGAGAAGACTGGAGGGCCCCAAGCAAACTTAGTAATCATTTGTATCAACATCTTCAAAAGCAGAGGCTGACTTGGGGCATCACCATTCTTGTATACATATCCTGAGGTCCTTCATTCCTTATTTGCACATATGGAGTGAATACGCATTCCTGAAACACCATTTGGATATTTTAAGGTGACTCTAAAAACTAGAAAGAGTTCCCCACAAATATTTGGCCCATGTAAAAATTTTATTGTATACCAAATACGTATCCCCTCAAGGACCTTATAAATATAAATTAGTTTTAAATGGACTGCTGTTTCATTAAGTTATATGGATTTGCCTATGATAAACTTATGGCTCTGTAATGAAATCCTTATTTGGGTTTATTTTCTGTGGAGAAGTGTCCTGTGGACAGTCTCTGTGTAATGTGGTCACAACTGTTTTAAAAGGTAGCTCTCAGGGGACCTCAGGACAGCTTAGTTTGCAGAAATGGTGGCATTCCTTCATGACTCTAATGAATCACTTTTTAACCTTCTTTAGTCCTCATGAAAAGGAGAAAAACTGCATCCAACTGTGTTGGATGACAGGATGTCCTGAGAATTTCTGCCTTTGGGTCTGCAAACTTATATATCCTCTTTTGCTCTGCAGCAGAGCCATACAGCGTGAAAAGCCACCATTTAAAGTGTCTCTTAATATTTTTAGAGCTGAAAGCATAAAATGCTCCCAATGTGTACTACGTTGTCAGCTCTGCTTAGGATTTAAATAATCAGAATTATTTCAAATATATACAACAAAAATATTTTGAGGCATTGTTAATAATTTTGTTCCACTGCTTGATGTGGCAAATACCAATCTGATGCTGCTGTGTTATGTAGTTCTATATTCTAAGAGTGGTTTTGATTTAGGTCTTAATCGCCAAGGCAGCACTTACAGGTTCATTTAGACAATTCTCACTCTTTTTGAAAACAATTGGTGTTCAGAAATCCTGGTACTGATACTATAAATATGAACCTTGTGTGCCCAAACACCATCTCATATGTTCTATGCACTGCACTAGACTTTGTTAAGACATTTTTGAGTAACTGAAAAAGAGGTGTTCAACAGGGGACAGGAGCAGATCTTTGTCACACCACATTTGCTTCAGGACTGTGTGGTTGCAGACACAAGACTCCTATGAAATTAATCAGGTTTTGGTAATAGTTTGCATACAACAGTAATCGTCCTACTTTCAAAAATGCCATCAACTACACATTTGGCAGAAAAAAAGATCTTGAGATATAACTTCAATTTTGGTTTCTTTGAAAGATATTTCAAAAAAATGGACAAACACTTTGACTATCTTAGAGTTGAGACCATGAACTTGAGTTTATTTTAAGAGGACTGACATTTGCTCCTCCCATCAATACTGCATGCTTTAGGCACATACATGCTGAAGATGGGCATATTAGATTTCCCCTGGGCTATTACAATCAAAAGAGAGCAGGCACCCAGGTGTAATTTAAACCAAGCTTGAGGTTGTCCGAGCAAGTTAAGTATGGTCCGAGCACACCTGAGAGGCCAAGGCCCGTCCAAGACATGGGGCCTTCACCAGAGGAATTTCAGCCTAACAAGTGCCTGGGTGGCATTGCAGAGGCCTCTATCCAGGTTGTGCTGCATATCCACTTTCTGAGATCCAAGTCCTTTAGTGGTATCTGACACAGTAAATCTAAAATTTAAGGCACCTAGGGCTACCATTAGATGTCAAAAATCATTAAAAAATGAAGACAACTGTATTCTGGTTCAGTTAAAGCAAGCAAGTGTCCAAATACTGTGTCTGTTCACTCATGAAAGGTCTTTTGAACTTAAGAGTTGCTCTCTGTGGGAAGCACTTATACTATCTTCTGTGTAAGAAAATTTCTATTGCTCCCTGGGCTGGGAAAAATTTGGACATAAAGACATAAAAAATCTAAAAGAAAATTGTTACCAATTAAAAATGCATTTTCTTCTTCTGTGCAGGACAAAGAATAAGCAGATGGGCCAATTAGATGAGAACAAGGGGAAATTTACAGATCAAAATACCTAATTTTCTGTGTTAAATGTAGCAAATGACTTCAGGAGGTAATAAACAGAAAATTAACAAGATGAGAGAGAACAGTTACTTGGCTTTTCCTTATCAGCCTGCACGGTAGTGGAGATAAATGCTTACGTTACCCATTGTTCTGGTCCAGTTTCCTTTTTGACTGTCCTGGAAAACTCTTAGTAAAACATTGACAATTGATGGAAGTTCAAAGAACAAGCAACTTGATTTTTTGTTTGAGAAATAAAAATCAGAAACCATTTAAAAATATTATTAATTTAACTTCCTCCTTCAATCTTCAGGTCATGTTCTGCATGTCTTTGCAAAGCAAACACTAAAGAAGGGAGCAGTCAAATATTCCCTATAAAAGGCAGCCAATCATTACTTTCAGAGATAAATATGTTCATTAACTGCATAATTCAAGGGTTTGCAGACACAACTACATGCTTCATTGCCACTTCCAGGAACTTGTTTTGTTAGTCCAATGAGGTCTCAGTTCACAATTCAATTGAAAAAATATTACACTAAAGAGTGATCATGTTGGTAATGCAGACAATTGTGCTACTTGTGATCCCAGTTGTGCCAAAACTGTGCATTAATTTTATCTGTACAAAAGAACAGAGTATATTAAGGCCTTGACCATGGATTTTAGATGTCTTGCAGCTGTATTGTGTCTGTGTGTTGATCAATTTTCTCCACTTCTGTCTCAATTCCTTACCTTGTTTAGTTTAACAAAATTACTTAGATTATCAAAATGAAAGAGTGGTAAATTGACACCATATTATAATTCCTTTGTCTATAAATGATTACATGAAACAGTTCTTTAATATCTTGTGAAAGGACACATCTAAAACTGCCACATAAGCCAGAGAAAACAATATATGCAGTAATCTTCCAGTTTGCTTACAGTCCCAGAAAGGGAATTAAATGCTGGTATTTGTTGCATTATTTACATGAAAGACTCAGAAATACTTGTTATTGTTTTATAGGAAGGGGATTATCTTTAAGTACTAAAAGCAACCCAAAAATGGTTAAATACTGTTCTCAAGTCTGCCTGAGAATTTGGTGGATAAAATAAGAAAAACAACCTAAATTTCATGGTCTGACTAATAATCACTATTCCTCACAAATTCTTCTCTAGCTACAATTCCCTTCTGTACTCTGACTGGCAATGCTGATACTATCTTTAAGAGTTATTACTTCTCCTTTTACCCTTGTACTGTCATGCTTAGCAGGGGCACAAGGTGAGCAGCCTGAGGAATTAAAAGTGGAAAGTAAGCACACTTTTCCAGCAGAGAGATTGCTTAATTAATGAAACAAGTTATTTGGAGGAGCTGTGAGATCCTAAACATTGGTTGGATTCCTTTCAGAGTGCACATTTTAGTCAAGCACATGGTATTAGGCACAGTAGAGATGTAGAGGGAATTTAAAGTCATCCAATGTGTGAGAGTAAGTGGTTCATTCTTAAATTAAACGAAGTGTACTTAAAAATCTGTATGTGAGAGAGATTCTGAGAGGCTAAGATAACATATACTATAAACTTTCTTACCATTTCCATATATACATGAAGGTTGCCCAGAAAGTGGTATCTTATACCTTGTGCAAAACGTCCATCACAATGTAAGTACAGTTTCTACCACCGTGCAAGTAGTGACCCAAGTAGCAGTAGGAACATAGAGGGCTATCAAGTGACTCATTGGTAAAGCAAAGAGCAAGTGAATGTAACAGTGCCTGCCCTGTTACTGATGGCAGAAAGAAAGAATAAAGAACACTATGCTTTGAAATGACAAATTATTCATACCTATGCTACTATTTTTGTCTCAAATATCGTTTTGGTAATTTCTTTTTTGGTTCTGAAAGAACCAAATAATTAAAAAAATCACTTTGTTCTATGTATTTTTCATGTCTGAAACCATGTAGAGGTACTCTGAATCGTTCCTGGAACTGAAGATTTGACCCTAGCTGAATATCTCCTGTGTGATTTATTCTTTCATACTGTTTCTCATTAGAACTGTAAGATTAAAGAGGTTTTCATCCATGGACCATATTGGAGCTCAGCAAGTACTGATTCTGGCCCATGTTGGTATTGGCTTTTAGATGACTCTTGTTCACTATTAGCTTGCTTTTAACATCCCTGTGTCCACCAATAAAAGAAATCTTGGATCCACTCTCTGGAATTAATAAGCCTTTTTTGGCATCCTACCCATAAGAAAAGAAGAATTGGATTACACAGAATTAATTTAAAGTCATATCTCTACTATATATATATATAATTCTTAGTTAAAATTATATGCTTTCTACCAATAGATATATTTACATGAATCAAGATCCTAGAATGGGATGTGCTCTTCTAACTTTGCCAATATTTCTGTACCCAATGACTTGGCTACAGCTATGCACTATTTTTGCCCAGTGCTGACAAATTTAGATTGCATGTTCTTGGAATGATGGAAGATACAGTTAATAGTGTAAATCATATGGCTGGTCGTGGTGAACTGCATTTAAAATATCTTAGGTTTTACTGGCATATTTTTTTTCTTGGAGCTGTCTTTGTTAATGGGAATTACTGGAAGTTTCTCCAAACCAAAAAGCCTTTGCAAAAACATAACTAAACTTTCAATATTCAAATCTACTCAGAAACAAGAACCACAAGCCTATTGGTTTCTTTTCCTGTGGCCTTAGTGAAGCCCAGACACAAAGTCTGGTTGATGATAATGATACACAGCTTTAGTGCTGCCTTACTGTGATCACTTCTGACTACAAGGATGAGTCCTGATAGCCTAACCTAAATTAAGAGCAGGTCAGAACTTGGCTTTGGCAGTGCTGATAAATCTGATAAAACATTAAGAATGGCAAGGCACAAAAGAAAAAATTGTGAATATCATATTCTCCTCAGTTACACTCTGCAGGTACCTGAGCATGTGTCTCTTTACAAGGGAATATTAGGAAAGGATGAGTGAAGCCAGAATGTACAGAAGCTGAGTGTGTGTAGGATCTGTGTGCAGGGAGGGAACCAATTACTTTGTTCTACTGAGCTCCAGACTAAAGTACAGACTGAAATTTTTAGCTGTCAGGGTAGCAAGCAGCAAAAAATATCACCCAAAAAGTCTGCATTTTTGTGCAATGGTGGGTAACATCAGTCTGGGCTAGAAAAGACTGGGAAACTTCAGAATCTGGCTACAAATTACAGTGCCGTGTAATATATGCTTCATTATATCTTTCAGTTCTCATAGTATAAAGCTAAAGGGTTAATGTCACACTTTGACAATATTTTTTTTTTCAGTCCTCAAAAGTAAGCATTGGGTTGGTTTCTCTTCACAAATATATTCTCTGTTGAATCAAGTGTGGAAAAAATTGCCTTCACAGCAAAGTGAGCCAGATTCTTTCTGACTTTTAATTCTGTAAAGTAGCTGATTGCCTTGGTTGCTCCATCTGATTCAGTTGAGGTGGAGCTAAAACGTAAATGAAAAATAAACTTCTGCTTTAATCTTTGCCTTCGGCTTGACCTTGAATTCCTCGAGTTCCTACTTGTCTCATTCATTCCAGTACAAGATCTGGAACGGCTTTTTATGCATTATTTGGGGCAACTATTCAAAGGTGGTGCAAAATGGGAGAAATGCAACAAAAAGGAAAAAGTCATTTCAGAGACCTCATTGTGTTGACTTATTCCTGTTCTCAAATAATTCAAGGAGTCAATAGGATGTTTATCCTCTGTCTGCTCTGGCATTGTCAGTGCTGCTATTGTAGCTGCTTGAATAATGGACTAAATTTCCCATCCCAAATGCAGCCTGGCAAGAGTAGAGCCCTTTATCCTGGTAAAAGGCTATATCATCAAACCTGTTATGAATGTTGATAAGGATATGTAGGACTTGTTAAATGCCAGGTGTCTGTTTCAGTGAATAACCAAAAAGTTAATGCTCAAAGAAATAAGTCACTGATAAAAGAATGTGTAAGGGGTTGTGAAATGTGGATTTGTAAACGAGTAAGATAAATGATGTGTTAAGGGATTGAAATGTGAACTCATTTGTTGTGTAATGATGCTTGTCAGTGTTCTATATTAACTAATTACTAGGTCTATTGTTAATAAGATGGGAGGTTATGGCTTTATGATCCCCTGATGAGTAGAAAAATAGCAATATGTGGATGACACACAGGAAAAAAAGGGAATAGAAAGAAACTTGGTTCAATTCTTTGGGAAAACACAGTCAACAAACCTGTCTAATGTGGACATAATGGAAAGAAGGTACAAGAAGGTCAGGAGTGTCAGCCTGGCAACAGATAGAGCTTACTGTGGGTGCTACGGGCATGGTTATTATCCCATTACCGTGTGGTATTTTCACAAAAAATACTCCCTGTTTCTAGCTACTTGAGTTAAGATGAGTTTTATCTCCCCTGGGCTGAGCAAGAGTTCTACGATCAGAGAATATTCGACTGAATTTCTTACTAACTTTTCATTTCAGAACTTTTACATCTGACCCTAAAGGCATTCCAGGTTCAGTGAAGGAGGTGATGGGGAAAGGAGTCTGCAGCACAGGAAAGCTTTCCACCCGTGCAGAAGTCAACAAATCCATGGGGCCTGATGGGATGCACCCTCGAGTGCTGAGGGAGCTGGGGGAAGTCATTGCTGGGCCGCTCTCCATCATCTTTGAAAGGTCCTGGAGGACAGGTGAGGTGCCTGAGGACTGGAGGATAGCCAATGTCACTCCAGTCTTCAAAAAGG
>VZSZ01002361.1:394235-409195 GCA_013398815.1 Ibidorhyncha struthersii
AGCAAAGGGCTACAAAGATGATTAGGGGATTGGAACATCTTTCATATGAGGAGAGGCTGAGGGATTTGGGTCTCTTTAGTCTAGAGAAAAGAAGACTGAGGGGGGATCTTGTTAATGCTTTCAAATACTTGAAGGGAGGATGCCAGGGGGATGGGAGCAGTCTTTTTTCAGTGGTGCCCATTGATAGGACAAGGGGTAATGGGCACAAACTTGAACATAGGAAGTTCCATCTTAACATGAGGAGGAACTTCTTTACTTTGAGGGTGGTGGAGCACTGGAACAGGCTGCCCAGAGAGGTTGTGGAGTCTCCCACTCTGGAGACATTCAAAACCCGCCTGGACGCTGTCCTGTGCAACCTGTTGTAGATGACCCTGCTCTGGCTGGGGGGTTGGACTAGATGATCTCCAGAGGTCCCTTCCAACCCTGACTATTCTGTGATTCTGTGATTCTGTGATTCTGTGATTCTGTGATTCTGTGTGATTCTGTGCCACTTCTTTTAGAAAAACTATTTTCTGAATGCAAAAACTCATAGGAAAGGTGTAATAAAGGTGCAGGGAACATTTCTGTGCTCAGTGTTTGAAGAGCTTATATGGAAGAAATGTGCCACAAAGCATTCAGTAATTTCCAAGAACACAAGGATCAGGAGCAGAGGAAAAACAAAGATACTACTAAAGGAGAAGTGACTGACAAATGACTGTTTGATCTTGAGCCTGGACAAGAATGACATCAGCATTTTGGAGCAGGACAAGTGGAGAGCCGTGAAATTGTTAGGGCACTGAGGCTTTCCAAGGAGAGAAGAAATGGATCTGTTCAGTCTTCAGAAAAGAAGGCTAAGGGGAGATCTTATTGCTGTCTGCAAAATATCTAATGCAATGATGTAGGGAACAGAGAGCACACTGCTCCTCGCAGTGCACAGTGACATGACAAGAGGCAACAGACACAACTTGGGAAACGAAGAATTTCAATTAGATTTAAGGAAAAAAAAATTATTCTGAGCACTGTCAAACACTGGAAGAGGTTGCCCAGAGAGGCTGTGAAATCTTCATACTTGGAGATGTTCAGGAATCATCTTGATATGGCCCTAAGCAAAGGGGTTTTAATTAGACCTGCTTTGAACAAGGGCTTAGGTTAGATGACATCCAGAGGTCCCTTCTGACCTAAACTAGCCTTTGATTCTATACCCAAAAAACCCCACTGGATAAAAGCACATGGAAAACAATGCCAAGACTACAAACTTGACCCTATCATTGCAGTTAGATCTTATTTGTACCTGTACTTTAGTGAATTATCTTTTTCTGCCTATCTTATGGAATTATTCTAGTTAAATTGATCTCAAGTCAGTTATTACTTCTTATTTATATATATGCTTCACTTAATAGGGAGAAAAGAATGTGTTTAGCTTGTGAGACTGTGATCTAAACCAGCAAATTAAACTACTAATCAGAAAGTGGATAATTTCCCTAAACCAATTATTTAAAAAAAAAAAACAAACTGTGGATACCCTTACTTTATAAAGGATACACAAGCATTTTAACATTATTTCCTCTTTAAGTGTTGAAATGTCATATTTTTATATAAAAAGAACAACAAAACAAAACAAAACCAAAATATTTGCAAAGGGACAGAATGAGTGAGGAAATACACAGAATTCCCTGAGATACATCCTTACATAAGACAAGATGTACATTTATTTATGAAAAGAATGTACGAGTAATGGAACATATATGACTAAAAGCATTGTAACATCTGAGGAAAGTAATGTGATTTAGAAAAATGGTGAAAAAAGAGAAAGAGGACAGCATAAGGAGTAAACAAATGCCCCAGTTGCTGCTCATTTACATTTTGCAGTTTGTCTTGGAATTCGGTTCCTTCTTTTCTGCAGGAAATGGGCCACATTTCTTAATATTTCACCGAATCGTTAATAAGTACCCATTTTAGCAGCTATTTAAACTGTCTAATAGCCTTAAATTATAGGTGCATGTATTTCATCATCTGTGAAACTTTCTTCATGCATTTTATTGCCAAAGGAACTCAAAGGGAATTTAGATGGAAAAGATTTTCAACTACTGAAGTTCTAGTGACATTTTTCCAAAGGAAAAAAGTATAGGCTGCTCATTTCCTCTAAAGAAAGATCCTGACCCGCTAAAATAGGATTGCAAGCATATGGCAGCACTTTCTTGCACCCTGGGATAGATTATTTAAACTCCACAGAAGACAAGAGACCTTTTTTCAACATTTATGTTGCCCACATCCAGGGAGTAACTTGCTGAGGCTCTTGATCGGTTTGCAGTACTACTCCCTTAACTCTTCCCATACACTGCATGGGGAAGGATTTTCAGGAAATAGCAGCAAGTCTTAATGCTGGTCCAGACCCAAACAGTCATAGACCGGTGCTAACTTTCAGAAATCTTTGTCCTTAACTAGATGGATTACTTAATGTTTCCTCTGTGTTATTCAGCTACAAAAAATAGTGTTTATTCTCTTCTGTCTATAATGCCCTATCATCAGTTTATAAATCCTGTACTGTGAGTCACGCTTCTACATAACTGCAGGTAAGGATGGCTTCCTGAAGTGTGATTTTAAAGGATGAAATTTTTAAAAAGTAATAGATTTCAGGTTCTTTTCTATTTACATTCTGGTTTTCAAGACTCTGGATTTCATGCCTGAAAACTTTTATCTCAGCTAGAAGGCTAGACATTTCTCTCTCACTCTCTTTCTCTTTATTTTTTTAAATAAGGGAAGAGGTACTTTCCTTAGCTAGAGGTGTGAGGAAAACATATTTTGGCCAAACACAAAAGTTTCCTGATAAAACTGTTTTTATATATATTACATATATAAAAAAATTAGAAAGTGTGTCTACACACCTCTCTTATGATGCTGTTTTATATTTGTGATTTCATTTGTAATATACATTTGAAAATTAAGAAGATCAAGGGTGCTTACGCTAACTATTGCTGTTCCAGAGAAAGTATTGCATGACATTCTTCATAGCTGTAAAGCCTGTATTGGAGACTGGCAACTTTTAGAGAACATAATGTGTTTGTTACACAACAGTGTGCTTTATATAATTTGTCCTTTGTCCCAGAGAGAAAACTAGGTTAAACGTAATATGGTTTGTATGTGGATAGGTGTTAACAGATAACCACATTTTGTAATCGGATGTTAGGCAACAGACCATGCATTTCATTGTGGAAGCAAAAAACCTGTCACTCGGGTAGCGTTACACTTTGAGAACATTAATTTCCACTTTTTAAAATTCTTTCTAAAGCAGAAGGAAGGTCAAATTCTTCTCTCACTTCCTGACTTAGAACCACAAAACACTGGTAGTTCAACTGGCTGGAGAAGTGGGTAAAAAGACATTAATTCATCAGTCATTCTGGACTGCTAATGCATCTAACAGCAGTTACTCCTGCTGTTATATGAGGGTCACAGCATTGCTTACAAATAGCAGCTACATCTCACACCACCTGTCTTACACAGTGCAATACACAGTAATATACAGATGAGAAAAATGAAGCTCAAAATTGAAAGAATCCAAGTTTTTGAGATTTTAGAAATTTTAACAGTAAGAATCTATTCTCTCCTTTCTATGCTGGTGGACAGCTCTGTAGCTGTTATTCTTGAATTATCTTCTAGCAAGATATAGGATGGAAAATATTTGTCTGATTAGCAAAAATGTTCAAAATTATTATTGCAGATAACAAATGAATTCATCACAGAAAATCCATGGAGCTGTCTTTCGCTGTGTGAATTTATCCTCTCCTGAAGGACCTAAAGACTTGGGTTTTGATCCCCATTCAGATTACCTAAGTCCATGTTTCAGTATAAAAACTAGAGACAGAAAAAGTTGATTCTTTTACCATTACCACCACTACTTTCTGAAAGATCCTTTAGCTACATCATCCTCAAAGCTAAAAAGGCAATCTAAAAATGGAAAGGCAGGAGTCCTGTTGTAAAAGTTGTCATTACATGGTTAATATCTAAAGAGTGTTATATAATTGATGTTCTGTATTTTTCTGCTGTGGTAAATCAAATAATATTGTCATTCATCTTCCTTATTACCAGGAAACTTCAACTCACATCTCACTTACTACCAAGAGTTCCAGATGCAACTTGAGTTAATAAAATGCTTGCATAAAATTATAATTGAAAAATTAATATAATCTGATCTGATCACTGACTATGGAGACTGAAAATCCATAAATTAAAAATAACGATGTATCAACATTTCACAGAGGGAGGAGGCAGACAACTGGGAGATGCTGAAATTATTGTTTGACCTGCTACAGCTGAAGCCTTTAACAACAGTCTGAGTAAGAGGAAGAGAATATTAATTCTTGAAAAGGAATATTCTCTCCACTAAGTGATTGTACATCCTTTATCAGCAATCCCACCATACTAGGAAAGTGCAAACTAACCTAGTTTTGATTTTTAAAAAAGCCAAAACAAATGACCACTCTCTATCAGTCAAATGCATGGCTATTTGGTGACTGCACAGGAAGGGCTAGCCAGGAGCTGTTTAGCAGACTTTTACAGACAGCTCAGACAAGACTACAGATAGCTGAAAATTACTATCAAGAATATTACGTATGCTTCTGAACACATCAGCAGTTAGAAAGTACATTGACAAATCAGGACAGATTAGAGCAAGGCCCTAACGATCTAAATTCACTGGAATGACTCCAAATGTAATTTTATCAGATGGTGACTAATGATATCTTAAACATCTACAACAATTTGTAGGATATGATCAGAACCGTTTACAGGTAGTTTAATGAGTAAATTAATGAAACTGGAGTTCAGAAAAATGTAGGTAAAACATAAAGAATCCGATGTTAAGAGTATCCTTACCTCAGTTTAATGAGGTCTTTTGTATTATTAAGTATACTACAGAGGGAAAACACAAAGTCTAGAGCGCATGGAAGAGAAAAACCAGGCCTGATACTGCTTCTTACTAAAAGGCAATGGACAACCTTAAAAGGAAGTGTGCTATCCCTGGTAGTCAGGGGCAAATGTCTACTTTTAGTGGAGAATGGAAATGTTAGTCTTGTTAAACAGACTACATTATTGTAATGCAATGCCTGAATTACACTTAGTCAAAAACAGCTGTAGCTTGGTTTTGGTCTTGTATTCCCTGAGTTTCGTGAATAATAAAAATATCTCACACAGATCATTGGATTACCTGCTTAGCTGCTGCAGACAGTTTAACTCACTTTTTGAAGAAAAATGACTCATACAAATCACCACAAGGAGTCACTGACTGAAACTGTATGGTAGGTGCTATATGTTGAACATGATGTTGTAAGGTTCAGGAAAAGTTTGGGCCACTGTCCTTTTCTCCTTTCTGAAAAAGATACCAGGATGATGTGCTAACACATCTGTGACAGCTTTTGTAGAAAAAGCATTGAATTATATGGAAAGAGAAATAACACTCATTCATCACTTGGAGGTCTGGGAATGAAGCTTGTCTTTTTGCACCTAGTTCCAGGAAAAAAATATTGACATAATTGTCTTTTTTAAATAGCGTTCAACAGAAAAAGTCACTCTTTTAACCTAGGAACAAGTATGAGGTAGCGCAATATTTTTTTAAACTCTGCTTCATGCATGACTGAGGCACAGTAGTTTAAAGTGATTCTCTGAATGCTTTGCGTTGACCAAACACAAATGAATTCTTTCTAGTGAGCTGAAAGTCCATTGCCAGCTGTGTTATCGGGGTTCAGTGATTCTCTTAGCTATTCTTTTCTGAAAATTAACTATTGAATTGTGCCTTGCCTGAAGCTGCTGGAGGTGCCTCTGCAGAGGGCAGAGTGGCTCAGCAGTTCGGATCCCAGTGAGACAGAGGAGAAAGGACAAAGCTCAGCAATGCCATGGTCCTTTCTCCCAACAGCTCTGGTGCTTTCACACGCTCGTTGAGCTACTACTTAGGCAGTAAAAGAAAATACAACCTAAGCAACACGTGGCAAGGACAAATAAAAGCTACTGAGAAGCAAATATTCTTTTAACTTCTTTCATGGCAGGTCACTCCGGCTGATGCTGATGGCTGATGATTGTAGAGCTGCCATCACCCATACTGTCCCTCTCTTGTCTGGCCTCTGAGACAGTCCACAGAGCAAAGGAGCCTAGCATGCTTGAAACTGAAGCCTCTCCCTCAAACTCCTCTCCAGCCTGTGCTCACCTGTGCCTTTGCAATCCATGTCTTATGCCTGTAGTTGGCACATGCAGCAAATTCCCTTGTGTTTCGTTTTGTTTGTATATTAGCTAATTTCCCTTCAGAGAAATATTTATTCCCTTTCTTGTTTCTTTGTAATCATCCTGAAAAGTTTTTGAACTCATGTTGTGCTATTCCAAGGCTTTTTCTTACAAGTAGTAAACAACAATATTTCGATAGTCACCCTCTTAGCACTTCCCACCAAAGTGGGAGGATTTGCATCCTTAGCCGCAATCTGTGGCGGAAAGAGTGGAATGGGGTAAGGGCAGCTATAACACACACGTCCTTCATGCCATGCTTGCTGAAGGGTACTTTTTGTTGGTGTGAAGGGATTTTTTTTTTCCTGTTCTTGAAATGTGGCACTCAGGAGGTGTGAAGACAGCAGCCATGCTGACGTACTGGTGCACTCAAGCCTATGAGACAAACCATACAGTAGGACTTATTAGCTTGGCCACAGTTCTCAAATAATGCAGCTATACAGTACCAGTATGATGCCGGGAGAAGAACAAGCCCGCGTGTATGAACCAGTAGTCTGGCTGTAAAAAAGTGTGTAGACATAACCTTTTTTTTTAAAAAAAAAAAAGAAAAGAAAAAAGCAATGCAAAAGTTCGAATAGTATATCAGTGACAATTACAAAATAGGCAGTGCTCAGCCATCATTGCTATTTCAGTCAGAAATTCACTTGGGAATTGGTTAGATTCCATCCTCCCTGTATAATCTGAATTTTAAGATAGCAATTTTGAATTATTATCAGCTCAGAAATCTCGAAGAAATAAGGAAAGGGAAGGGTGGTACTACACTTCCCTTCTCTGCTATAGTTAAAAGGAGAAGGAAACCCAGTGATTTGTACACCACCCTCATTCCCTATGAATAGGAATCAAATGATTAAATTTGAAGGAAGTAGGTTTAGGAGACTTACTTGTGTTACCTATGTAAAATTGCAGTCAAATCTTAATGTCTTCTAAATATGGTATAGGAACGAATTTTTTATGGAGACCCTTTGATCCAGCCCACTTTATGATGAGCAAAGTTCAGTTGCTATCAGGTGGGCCCACATTTTTCCATTAGCATCTCATTATTCATTCAAACTCAGTCACAGTGAATGTTCACTGGACATTTCCCTGGGGTCAGTGTAACTACCTAAGTGAATTGCATATACAAATATTGGGTATAATGAAATGCAGATTCAAAATAATAGCCACAAACCAAGAAGCTATTTTGAAAGATCTGGGACATAAAATTATAAGGATAGCCATCTGTGTTGACAGTTGTATGAACCAAAAAAAAAAAAAAGATTGCCACAGAAAGCAACAACATATCTTAATATTAAACATTTTCTCTCTTCACACTAAACTTGATTTCCCCTGCTTTTTATTTCCTTTTGTCATGTGTTAACAACATGCAAGATTTTACTGCAAGTATATCAACATCATAATCATTTTTTAAAGTGTGTCCCATCAGCAGACAAATAAAATTTAGCCAAGAGAAAAAATAATGGAGTCAGGCCACAGAGGAATAAAATTTGTTTTAAGGACCATTAGCTTTTTCCTCTGGGAAAGAGAAAAAAATTCCCACCCAACCACATGCCGTTAAAAATCCACAGCTATCAATATTTTATGCCTGAATCAAGAATATTGACACCACCCTAACACTCTGGTGACATTAGAGCAGCAAAATCTTGTATTTTATGTCTGGTGTTGGTGATTTTCTTACATTAGTGGTAAGTTTTGAGGGTTGAGAATATCACCTGTATTCACAGAAAATGAGCAGGTCAATATTTGAGTTAGTAACATCATAATTACTCATCTTTTAAAAAGCACTTTTTAGCTCCAGATCTTAAGGTATGCTACAGAAGTAATGAATCCTAGTTCCTCCATGCAGGTGGGAAAATAAGGAATGTGCAGTGGGGTGTGACTAGCCAAAGTCATTTAGCAAACTAATGTCAAAATTAGGATCACAAACTCCTCATGAATTTTACTTTGAACATTGTCAGAACTCAGATGACTTACTAGGATTTCTGGTGCCTGCAGACATATATTTGTGTTGAATAGCTTGGAGGATATAGTTTATAAATTTTTTAGCTAGAGCAACTACTTGTTCTGGATTTATACTGTAGTAAGGTTTGTCTTCTTGCTAGAATGTATCAGTAGTTCTCCTTATTGTCTGCTAATCCTCATCCATTAGCAAATAACCGATAAAGCTCCACAGGTCACAACTCATATCTGTTTATCATGAGGACATATGTGTGACCGATGGCACAGTTATTCCTTAAAGCACAACTGTAGGGGAAAGAATCAGATATCCATTTGCTCTGACAATGAAATAATCAGAGAACCGTGTAGTCACTGATAGTTCAATCATCAGATCATTAAAATAAATTGCAAGTTAAGGGTTGTATTCTGCTGAGCCAACCTGAGCTGTCTGCAACTTATCTAAACTTAATTAGTCCTCTCTGCTCTTCTTAAATCACTGGAAAGAGATAGGTAGCTGCTGAGAACAATCCATTACTCTTATCTTACACATGGTTTTTAATGTGGAAATAAACATCCTCTGGAAGTACCTCTCTCAATAATAGTGGACATATAGGCAACTAATTCAGAATATAGGTAAAATACAAATAGCCTAAAATTTGTGAGGAAAGTCCTACACTGCTTAAAATATTCCATCTGTTTAGGTGTTACTCTCTGTGTTGACAGATAATATGTCAGATATGTTGTCCTACTTTTAGTAGTCTATGACCCCACCTTAAATTAAAAATTTTCTCCTATTTTACTTTTTCACCTCGTTTGTTATAAACTTCCCCCTGATTTCTGCTGCCTTTTGACTAATAATGAGATTGCAATCTTACCCAGGGCTGGAACCATCACATCTCTTCAAGAACCCTGTCTTGAAACTATGAGTATTCCTGCAAAACCACAAAACACAAAGACAATGAAAATCACATTAACATATCATGTTATTAAGTATGAGAGGTATAACAAATATTTATTGTAATGTTATTTGACCTTATTATATTATTACTTGTACTACAGTAACAAAACATTTTCTAATGGCTTAATGGTGACAGATTCTGAGCTGGTATGGCAAATCTTTTGCGCGTGTTCTCAGTTCAGAGTATGGAAAAGTGTTTAACTTTCTTGCTGAATCACAGCTTCACAGTTATGGGCATTTCTGAGCCCAATAAAGGTTGATAATATGATGACATGATCTTACAGGAGTATTTTGACAATGCCTTCATAAGCTGTATTAAACACTGATATGTTTATGCAACATTTATACTCTAAATTGCTCTACTTACAGTTGGAAATAATAATAAGTGTATATCAACAATAAAAAAGTCTACTTGAATATTTGCAAACACTTACAAGAAAGGCTACAGAAAATTTTGCTTATGAGCAGAATAATATGGTGGGTTTTTTCTCTGAACACTGCAATGGAAATGAAGCCAAGCACATTGATCAGTACTTAACAGTTTGTGCAAGAGATTTCACAGTCTGTCTGTGACTAAGAAATAAACTGAAAATTGCCACTTCATTCATTGTAATTCAGTGTCTCTCTGACTTTTTTGATTTTTAAGGAATTTTTTTTAGGTCAATCCAGACTGCTGAATTAAATTAAACAGACTGTGAATGAATTTTGTGTTGGCAGAGATAAATTGGCAGTTAAGTATAAAATCCATGTGATAGGCAACAGAAAATATTGATCTATATTGTTTTTCTTTAAAGAAATTTGAGGGGGTGACTGTTTTAAAGCATTTGTCTGGTTCCTAACAACATTGTCACTCTGGCATAATTGGGGACTGTATGTGTCTTAATTCCACCAGTCGATGCTATGCACTGTTCCACTGCCTGCTATTACGCACAGTAACACTTTGAACTTTCACATGCCTATATTTATTCAACAGATGGCAGAGCTTGTGAGAGGATCAAACATCTTCCTGACAAGGGAGCAGCTCATTTTGTGCAAGGAAACTGCCAGGTATCTTTACTGGATGGTAAACAAACCGATGGCCTGCTTCTTTTCCCAGGAGGAATTAGCTGCATGCAGCAGCCACAAAGAGGGCAGAGAGGCATGAGCTGTAGAATCCTGCAAGCCTTAATTCAGCCTCTGGTAAGGAGACAGGGAATGTACCTTGCAGTGGGGGGTAAATTTATGCTAAGAAGAAAAGTTCACCCTCGAACTCTGGAAGTATTATCTGGATAATAAACTCTTATGGAAACATTCTTTTAAATAAAATAGGGATGAGAATCTTTCTGCAGTTTTCTATATGAGTCTACATATTCAGAGTGTTTGTTTAAATAAAACCTAAAACAACCACCATGGCTTTATGGTGTTATCAGAACATGAATGCTAAATAACAAGAGCTACAGCGGTCATCTGTATTCAAAACATCTGCTTCGAGATAGTAAAGAAGCACCATCAGAAACTGTTATTGGAACTGGACAGTTTTTACTGTAAAGTACTTTTTACAGAGTCTTCTTTCCATCAGAGCATATTGTTTCCATTTCTGACAGCTTCTCTAGGACTTCTTATAACAAAAAATACCCCAGCATGAACTTCTCACCAAAATTTTCAAAAGACAGCAGACGTAGCTCTGCAGTTCCTTGTTCCAGCTTTAAAGCAAGGTAGCACAGAATTCTCTGATTTACACCTCCTAAAAAAGGTTTCAAGTTGAGTGAAATAATGCTGAAAATATAAGAATGTGAATTACTGGAACCAGCATGAGCTGGTAGAACACAGAATCAGGGGAAGTCCTTTATAACAGCAGCAGACACTGCTTTCTGAAGTGGCCTTGGAAACAGAAATATGTGCACTGTTGCCCAGGTGACAAAATCCAAGTACATGGTGCCTACTGTGAACAAGACGACTGACATTGCCTGCTCATTGTGGAGCAGCAAGCATTAGCAACGCTAAGAGCTATCACTGTAAATAAGCATAAGAAACAAAGCCTATTTTTGTGGATACGTGTTAATCGTCTTCTGGACCAGGCAGTTATAAAGGTATAGCTTCTTCAAGAGAGGTGGTTTTTTACATACTTTACATACATACCTTACTTCTATATAGAAAGTTTTCAGTGGAGCTAGCTGGAAATTTTGTGTCTTTTGTCTTTCAAGAAAAAAATGCAACTGGAAGACAGGGAAAAATCCTGAAAAAAAGATTCATCTTACTGTCTACAAATACATGTGTAAGTTTCGTTATTTCTTTCTCATATTTTTTGCAATGCCAAAGAAAATACATAAGGAATTTCTCAGGTTAGACCTTATTTTACCTTGGTGATGATGTACCTGATTTGTTCAAGTGGCATTTGTTCTCTTAACCTGATTTTTAATTTCTCTAGTTTCTTTCAGACTCTTACCCAGTTCTGCACTTCAAACATCGTAGACATATAGTACGGTTCTTCAAAAACACATAAAACTGACATCTTAAGGGTGAATTGTTTTCTCCTTCTCCATCCATTCATATGTCCTAACTTGTTCTGTGAAGCATGGTTCCTAATTAAATCTTCTCTTTCATATTAAACCCTTAACATCTGCCTAGTAATAAAGAAGAAATGTTTCTCATTGATATTTTCATGGAGTTGTTGGGCACTTACCCTTTTTGCTAAAATGTTCAGCCCTTGCCAGTTGGCTTGCATTTTCATTTGAGTTAGCAGCCGATTTGGCTGCTGGTTATTATTTCTCTGACTTTGTTCTCTGTGGGTCATACTCATAGCTCATTGTTTAACATGAAAGAGAAAGCTGACAACAGATTCAAAAAGAGAATTCATAACATGTCTTATCTTCTGTCCCTGTCCAGGTTTTAAGAGGTACAACCCCCACACCACGCTCTGTCATAATTATATCTGCCCTTTTTATAGAGATAGGTGCTTTAAGAAAAAAGCAATAACACATCAAAACTGATGATGGTGCATAATTCAGTCCCCACTTATACTAGTAAAAGAGTTGATGGCACTGTGTACACCTCTTTCATACCTCTCCACCACAACTATCTCTTACAAACTAAATTATTTCAGTGTTTTTCTCTCTCATAGAAGTCCGGAATGTACTGCAAACACCACCATTGACTTTCTCTGCTTTTCATAGGCTGTTAGGCTTTAAAATAACAGGTGAGAATTAAACAGCAAATGCAGGAAAAAGACAAAACCAGAGAATGGAAGAGTCCCAAAAGGATTTGTTTGGTTTGGGGTTTTTTCATAGGTGATTACAACTTCAATGGAGCACAAGTTATGTGCTTGGTTGCACACAGATCCGAAAAATATGTTTCAGGGTTTTTTATATATAAAGTTTTCAGTGGAGCTAGCTGGAAATTTTGTGGTTTTTGTCTTTCAAGAAAAAAAATGCAACTGGAAGACAGGGAAAAAATCAGCTTTGCTGCAATAGCTTGATATTCCAACTGGAAGTTAAAATAAATACTTAAGGCCAGGTCAACTCTTATTCCCAGCTAAATCAAAACCTGAAATCCTAGCCTGTCCTGAAGTCTTGAAAATGAGGACGTACCAAACTCTTGTTGTGGAAAAGATGGTAAGCAAAAGTTCAGGGAAGGTATAGAGCAAGAAATAGGTTTGATTGTTCCCAACAGGACTCAGCTCCTTGGAAAAGTTCTTTCTCTTCTCATCTGTATTTATTCTAATGGCACAGCCCAAGGTTGTATAGATGGTTCACAGTTGCTCATGCTATAATAATGTAGAAAAATATAACTTTCTTCTATGTATTAGAATAAAGTTTTCTTTCACCTTTGAGAAGAGAGGATTTATCTTTTATGGGAAGTATAATTCCGTGAATACAGACATATATTTGTTTAGATGTTTTATTTAACTGCACTGGTTCTTTTTGCATGTTCACCAGAGGTTTACTAATCCAATCAACCTTCTTCACTAATACCAGAGAGGTGAGGGGCTGGTCAGCTGAAGATGCACACAACTAGATATCAACAAATAAAAGCTGGATTATTTTACTTGCACACCTGAACAAACCTGTGGTCCCTGGGACGACGCAAGAGCAAAATAATCATTCAGAACAATGTGACAGAGCACTCTACATAAGCTGTTTTGTAGCTTGCACTTAAGAGTAGCCTTGTGTTTTTCTTGGAGCTGTTGTCTAGTAGGAACCAGAATTGTTTCCTCATAACTAGGTGATCTAAAGCCTAAAAAATAAAATAATTGCTTGCCTTAGAAAATATTTTAATGGTGGCGATAACACATGTAATATTTTTCATCTCAAGATTTGAATTTCATTTTTTGAGAGAAGAGTCCTTATCCCATTTTCAAAAGGCTTTTCCTTTTAAACCATCTTTTTTAATTGTAGATATGCAATTGCCTGAACTATGAAGATACCTAAAATTAGAAATTCCCCATTAGCACCTGGGACAGTTGTGGGATCTCAGTCACTGACACTGTCAAATACTGGTTTACCAAACGTCTGTCAGGAGCAGTTTAACTGCAGTCAGTCTTGTCTTCAGGAAGCAGGGTGGTTAGGCTGACCACCTTCCAGCCCTATTTTCTATGACTATATTACTGAGAAAAAAGACAAAAATACTTTTAAAGTCAAATTACTTTAAAAGGCTTTAAGAAGTTAATTGCAATGCCAAGCAGCATCTTCCAATTTCACAGCTGAAAAGAAGACAGCCTTTATGTCTGCAAGAAAGTTGAAATCCTCAATAATATATATACTCCACGGTTCTTCAAAAGTTATTTTAAAGAAAATCCTCAATCTTGTGTCAAGCCACCATTAGAACAAAGTATTTCAAACCTCAAAATGCTTAGGACAGAGCAGCACTGTCACCATCTCCTGGGGAGGGCTATCACAGCTGAATACAGAAAAACAGAGCTGGAACTTGGCTTTATACCCACCTACCAGGTACGAGGAATAAGTATCGGTTGCACCAGTGATAAGAAAGTTGTGAAGATTGCCACAGAAATTTCAGTGCATGTTCACACTATTAGGAGAGGCTGTTGAACAGGAAACCAGTGTAAGTCTCATTACAAACATCATCATGCTCAGAGCAGATGAAGATGTCCTAAATTGTTATTGGTCTGGAATTATGGACAGTTGTGTGTAGAATATAAGTGGTCTTGAGGATGAGATTAAATAAGAAGTCAAATATATTTGGATTAATAATATTCTTTTAATCATCTCTTCTTCTGTAAACACAGGACATACATATACATACACATACACATTTCCAGATGTTTTTAACTGGAAGATCAGTGTCTGAAATTCCAAGAAATAGTAGTTTTTTAAGAAATTTATTCTGCACCATCTGGAATTAGTATGAGAGAGATCCACTATAGGTCATTTATATATCTATACTACAGTATGCTATTGTGTGTAAAACAAATCGTGTCAAAACTTGTCTTTGCAATGCTTCTGTGAAATACAACTCAACTTTCTCCTTTTTCAGGAAGAGAATGCGAATCCCCTCCAGATGACCTGAGGTTAGCTCCTAAAAAGGAGCTGTGCAGTTACAATGCTCATCCCAGGTAAAGGTGGCACTCTGTTTCTCCATCTGAAGGTGTCTTGGTATGTGGAAAGGAATTCAGAAGAGAAAGAGAACTTGATTACACAGCCTCGTGAGTAGAGGACCCACACAGGGCAAGTAATTCTGGATTTCATTCTCGGAACTCTTAGTGGTCAATTTGTGTTCAATACACAAATAAACATAGGCGAGGACAATTTATGTTAAATAGAGAAATAATCAGAGGGAGAGAGAAAAGGAAAGGAAGGGAAGGGAAGGGAAGGGAAGGGAAGGGAAG
>VZSZ01002361.1:409420-430806 GCA_013398815.1 Ibidorhyncha struthersii
GGGAAGGGAAGGGAAGGGAGGACATTACAACTTCCAAACTACCATCCTTTAACAATAAGAATTAAGCATGAATGCATTCTGTTATATGTCCTGTAAGTTCATGTTATTCACAGGGATCCTGGTCCTTCCAGAAAATGGGCAGAAATACTTTGAGATCTTCACTTGAACATAGGTATCGAATAAGCTCCGTGCCCATTTCAGGGCATATTCACCAGCAGCCTTTTAGGACTTTAAAGTAAGATAAATCAAGACATGGACATTGGGAGCAGTAAGATAAGAAGGAAAATGCCAAGAAAACTGAGGTGCCTTCAGAGCTAAGCAGCAGCTGACAACATGCACCATTACATTTGTGAATATAGACAGTACACTTTACCCGCTTTACCTTAAGTCCCATTTTAAGGTGCCAAGTTCTTTATTTTTTTTTATTTTATTTTTTTTTTTTAGTAGTAGTAGACAGGCGCTGTTGCAAAAACAGGTATAAAACATGCGGTAGTTTCTACGGTCACATTCTGTTCTGGAACCCAGAGACTTGCCTTCAGCACCTAAAAGAGCTGCAGACTTATTTGGATTCTTGCAAATACAGAGCTATAACAGGACAGCCATGATCGTATTTTCTGACCTCTGTTATAACACAGGCAATGGGACACCAAAGGATGGAAAAAGAGTATCAGATGGAACATGGAGGCAATGCAGTCCTTCATCCTGCCCTGAGAATCCCTAAACCACTTTTAAGAGATGTATATATATTCTGTACTTATAAACCACCACTGATAATGTTTCTTATACCTTTTGACTCCATATTTTCCATGTTATAAAGTTTCTCCTGAGCTTTTATTGCTACATTTTAAAACAACTAGTTTCTGTCCTTATACCTGCAGAATAAAGTTTGTTTTCTACCTTTCAGTTGCATTTACATTTCACATTTGAAGTTTGTTAGCCTGCTTCTTTTCAGTATTTTTTACTTCCACAACTCAAATATTGCTTTAACTAAAAGCACTTTTAAAGAAAGGGTTCAGCCTTGATAAGTTACTGCAGTAGTCCTTTATTTTTGTAGTGAAAAAGTGTCTTATCTCATATAATCTGATGTAGAAAGCTTTTAAACTCTCTCAGTTTCCAGTTGTGATTCTATTACAGACAGTAATTCTGCTTTTCTCACACCCTTCTAAGGATAAGCCTACTGAAAAAATAAACTTCAGGAGGGCAGCAAAACAGACTCCTGATATTAGAATAGGTCTCTGGGCATCCTTGTGATGCAAACATTAACAGCATTCCCTTTTAACCCAGGCTGGGATGAACAAACACTATGCAGCTCCCAGCCATTAAGATGCTGTCATCAGTCACCAACATCATGCTGATTACAGGCAGAATCTCAGCTGGTACAAACCAGTATAACTCCTATCAGACATTACACTCAACAGTTCTCACCTTCTTTATGAAAGCGTGCCTTCTGACTGCCACTGGCTTTTAACAGCAGCATGCTTTGCTTAATGTGTCTGAGATCTGTAATGGCACATTGAGCAATATGATAGGCATCTCGTAGGGCTATCTGATCTTTTAAGGTCTGGACTGAAATGTAACAGCGCTGAAGCATTCAGCCTCTTTTAATTAGTGAGTCAGTTCTGTCATAGCTACCTACTGAAAGACATAACTAGCTCTCCCTTTCTCAAGCTCCTTCCTGTCTTACCTTATCTGTTATTATAATAAAGACTCAGTTATAGGAGACACAGTCTTCTCATCAGGAAACTTGTAGGAACAGTATCCAGTTCATGTTCAGTGGGAGCATACACCCAAAACCTCTTTGTATATCTTCTGGAAAACTTCATGTTGTTCCTGTTGTTGCAGTAGACAGTTCTGCAGTAGAAGATGTCATACCTTAGTATAAATATGTGCCTATAGTTAGGTACATTTACTGTGATTGTTTTATACATGCAAAAAGCCCATGGACTTCAGTGGGAAATTTGAGTGTGCAAGAAATACCATTTGGAGCTCATTAGGTAGATAGAGTTTTTATTGCTTCTAAAGGATGCCTGCTCTTGTGTTCATACACAATGTGGGGATAGTATATGCATATGTTGTGTTAAAGGTTCTGTTCTTGCTTCATTTTAGACAATGACTGGGCAACACTCCAAATTGTTCCTTATGAAAATGTATTAAATGTAATGGTTTTGAAAGAAAGGTATTGCATGGGGTCAGATAAATGTAAAACAGTTCCGCTGGGTACCAGAGCAGTAGGAATAAAAAATGTGTGAATTAATTTTTCCTTGGCAGCTAAAGCTATTCAGTGCAAGATTTGTTCAGGGTTTGTTGCACAGCTTAAATATTTAAGCTTTTTGAGATTCAGATGAAATATATGTTTGTTTTTTCGAAAGCTGTCAGGGGCATATATGTGTCAGTTTTCATTAAGAATAATTTCCCTCAGGATCTTTGTCTTAAGTTAACCTTCAGACCTCCACCGACCCCTTCCAAACCATCAGGGTTTCTTTTTGTGTGTTGTTCCATGGATAAATGTACCTGCCAAAATCTAAGTGCCTTCAGAGGATGATGTTGACTGAATGTTTGAGCAGTTCTCAAATCTAAGAAATGTGCCCTGCAAACTACAGCAAGAAATTCTCCTCCTTCCTTTCCCATGAAATGACCTATTTCCCCAGTACTAATAAAACAAACACTTAGGTAAGTGTATATAGTAAGGACATCTAAAAATTTGTGTCCTCTATGTTAAAGCTTCTTTCTGGAAAAACTACTTTGTGTTGTATATATTTGAGCCCAATTCCCACCCTGAAAATTTGTGTTTGCAAACTAATCACAAAGCACAGCCCTGGCAACTACTGAAATACATGAAAAGGAATCCAGTTAGCTGACAAAACGTCAGAACAGTAACATGCAGCTAAGGTAGCTCCTCTGGACAAAATGCTGCTTTTTCACTGGCCAAAGGGACTTCACAAAGAACATAAGCCCTGCTAGTGCAGCAGTCAGGACATACATTCGAGCCCCATTCCACTCCTTGCTGATGGTATAGGCCACCCATTTTGTTAAGAGTTAATTTTGTTCTCTGTTCAAATGTAGCAAATAATTTTAGAGTTAGGTCACTGTTGGCAAGTAGAGGAGGACTGCTGAAAGTAAGGAAGTTTCCAGGGAAAAGCAGAGACTGAAATATTATTCAAGGATCCTTTTGCCTAAAAATCATGAGGTTATTGTAACATAGCGTTCTGGTTCACATGATCCACTGATGTTAGTAAGTAAGGAATGCTGAAATGTTTTGATTTGAAGGCTGTGTTGGAAATGAATAATTCACTTCAGTTCTGCACCCGTGAGTTGAGAAATACATTTGCAATATGCATTTCTCTTATAGAATGTTTTAATGAAAGACTTAGCTTATTTTCTTTCCCTTAGATGAAATCCCATGATTAGCTCTTTGTAAGCGCTATCAAAAAGTTCTTTTGCTGCAGGACCAAGGCAAGGGATCAGCTCGCTAATTTGCAATAAACCATACTAGTAACTGATATTTTAATGGCTAACGATTAGCAATATGAAACCTTAACATAGATAGTCTTTTTTAAACGTATCACTCACAGTGAGGTTTATCTAAAGGTATTATTACAGATGTAATAAAACATTTTTCATTTGTGCATTTACTATTTGCAGGATCCCTTGAAAGTGTAAACTAAGTTATATACATAGATCTTTTTTGTCAGGTTATGGGAAAATAACTTCAGATGCAGTATATATTCAGTGCTAGATATTTTCCCTCTCACCAACTCACTCCATTTACCTTTTGGATGGCCTAGATAGGGTGCAACCCACAGCCCCTATCTTTCATAGTTTGCACACCAGAGATAAGCTGAAACTGTTCTTAAGAAGATCTTGTTTCCTTTAATGGTGATTTACTCTGATGTTCATCAAGCTGGTGACATTGCAGCTTTGGATTTTACCCATTTTTCAAAGGCTCTCTATATTCTGCAGTGTGATATGGCAATAGCCAAACCAGAGTTAAACAAGCTCCCTCGGGAATGTGAACAGGCCTGGTCATGACAGCAAAGTGCACCATGGTAATTATGTATATTGTTGGGTTGAAAGGAAGATAACTTATTAGAAATGTCTAAAGTAAAAAAATATGTTCATGAAGGTGTTATACAAATGGTCCAAAACTGACTGTCCACTTAGCCATGGTCTGCTGGTTACCCATTCATATACAGGTTGACCCTGTCTGGAAAAATTCCTAAGGGAGAGAAGAAAATATAGATAATATCTTTGTGGTCAGAAGATGGATGCCTTTCCTTTGCTCTGTCCATGGCTTCGGGCCATTGAGGTGTTATTCTGGATACTGTTCCACCAGGCTCCTGAGTCACATCTTCCTCTCATACCTTGTCCAAAAGAGATTTCAGACAGATCTCAGATCCCTAAAATTCACCCTGCTTCCCTGATTTCTTATATGTCTGTCATATGGACCTCATTAGGAATTAAGGAACAAGATCAGTGACTCAAATAAACCCTTATATTGGTATTGAAAAATAATGGCCCTCAGTACAGTATTCTGGACTCTAATTCCCAGTCACCACAGACTTCTGTGAAGCGTTCTCTTATTAAATAGCGAGGCAGTTTCCTCTGAAGCGATATTATTAGAGTTATTGCAAAATGGCTTGGAGCTCTCTTTAGCTGAAATTTGGCTCTGAACTAATAGTTAACCTCAAAAGTAATCTTTCGCTTTTGGAAGAATTCAAAATGAGACCAACCAGCACTGTTCAGCGCTAGTTTGTGTCTCCAACTGTTACTAATTATTGCACAGCATCTATTTTTAACGTGAAATCTCGTGTCTCCAGCTCTCCTCACACCTTTTCTAGTCATTATTTTTCATATGATAGGATTCCCTCAGTCAGCCTAATGTTGTAAAATGTGTAAAATCTGATATACGTTGTCTGCCAAGGCTCCCTACAGAGCCAATGAAGAAAGTCAGGTACCTCCATAAATGTATACATTCCCCCCTTTATTATATAGCTATCTTAGTCTTCTGGAGAAGACTATATATCTCCACCAACTATATGGGAATTCCAGACTATCAGCCTAGGCTAGACACCTGACTTTTAGGTGGCTAAATTCTGTTCAGATAAATCCCACTCTTTGTGTCCAGAGAAGGCATTGTACGATAATGATCGTAACCTAAAACTATGCAGATACATATTCACAGAACCAATCCATGAAAATAAACCAAACTTCACTCTAATGCAGCTTGTCTGAAATGATCAAATCTGTTTGGCATTATATTATTTATCATTTACCATTACTTATAGGTATCCAGTGCTACAAATGTTAACCTATTTCTGGTCGTATTAGGGGAAATGTGAGTATTCATCATCTGAAACAGTGCTTATTTAATCTTGAATTTAATATGCACAAAGCTACACCATGTTCTTTTTGTCTTATTCACTGGGCCAGTCATAACCTATTAAAGGAAATCAAAGTCATGATGGAAAAAGCATCACAGGTCTCCTAAATTCAGGTAGTTTGGCTCAGAGGGACCAGACTGTGATACCTGAAAGGATCCCGGATTGTGATCAACGGTGACTAAATGAACAACCACCCCCTAAACAGAAAGCTCAGCTTCATTCAAACCTTTTGGAGCACTGCCCTTAGCATAATCTGCAGAGGACAGTGGGGAAGTATGCCACTTTCCTGCTGTGTGACCACGGGTGTGTGAAACCAAATGACGCTAATTCATGATGTGGCATCAGGTGCCCTGGCAGTAGATGTGTTTCACTGGTCCCCACTCTCACTTTATCTTCATTCACCTGGTTCTGCAGTTGGCACCCACACCACACTTTCAAAGAATGGAGACATTTTCCTTAGCCGTCCTTCAAAGATTTCCACAGAAGCCTTACTATTTTAGGACCCTCATTCAATGAGAGCTGAGCAGCTAACAGCTTGAAGACGATGCTCTTCGGATTGCTACACTAAGTTGAGAACGCCCTAATTTTAACTAGGATTATTTGGTAGCTTTACAAATAAATTTTTCTCAGAACCTTTCGGTGTCCAAACAAATGGAAACTGCTAGATTTCTGTCCTCATATGCAAATCTGTCATATTGGAAATGGCTTAGTTGATTTGTACTCTTATATACTCAATAGGTGAGTAGAAGTATACCAAACAAGTCACCTATGGATCGGATCTAATTGAAGTGCCTCAGCAGTTTAATGCTGTCCAGAAAGGTGCTGAAATAAAGAATATAACAACCAGTCTTATTTCACCCTACTCTGGTTTAATGGGCAGCTGCAGATTGAAGAGTGAGCCATGGGACTGCATTTGCAAGTGTGTTTACAGATACAGTATTGATTTCCTTGCTCACTAAGAGCATTTCTGTACTGCTACTGCTTGCAATAAACAACCCTGCAAGAGCCTACATCGTTGTGAAGCCGTAATGCATTATTTAACAGAGGTTAATCAATATAAAACAAGCATTCCCTTTGTTACAGGAGTGCTATTGACAGAATGTTTCTCCCTTTTAATTTTTTATTATTTTGCATTGATTGCTGAAACCTTGCATAGTCTCCAACAACATGTACCAAGCCAAGCCTGACCATAAATTTCACTTTTTATATAAAAACAGATTGCCCCATTTTAGCACAGAATTAATTTGGAAGAATATCCAGCATTCTAAGAAATCAATATGAGCATAGCCATTAACTTCTATAGAAGAAAAATCAGGCCTTTGATCAGATATAAAAATCAGTCCATTTAACCGTCTCTGAAATAAAAGTTCAATACCAAAAATAACCCTTCCTATTCCCAAATAAGTCCTTAACTTAAGAGTTCACCTGGAAAGAATGCATGGAATTTGGATTTCTCAGCTAGCTGAAGAGAAAGAATTTTGCCATCTGTAATTTCAAAAATAATATTCTTTACTCTGTGTCTCAGATTTGACCTGCACTTCTATTAATGCCATGCCTGTAACATCATCCAAATAACAGTAAACAAGACCCCAAACAAGTAAACAAGTAAACCCCAAGACAGGATTTGTAAAACTGGACTGCCTTGCACATACTTATCCTGTCTTAAAAATCTCCAACAGGTTCAGTGGGAGCAGGGATAAAGTAGGCAAAGAGGAACCTATTTGAAAATTCCACTTCTTGGACCTTCGTTTATAGGAATATGCTTAATTAGTGAAGTGTTAGGATCACCATAATGAAACTCATGAGTATTAATTGTCAGCTACCACATTCCAGGCTCATGCATTCAACTGGCATTCATTAACTGCCAATATGACATTTAGGAAATCAGATTATATGCCATACAAAGGCCTAAAAAATCCTGAATTAATCTGATGTTTAAATGCATTTCATTTCAGTCCTCAAAGGAAAGATACAGGCTTTTTCATCTAGGCCAAAAGCTAAAATTTTACACTAACAACTGAACTCTAAAACTAACGCATTCTAATTATTTTGACCCTTCATATGCGTCTACTTCGCTGCAAGTTTTCAATGTTGCTTGAGGTTGGATCATGACTAATGTATCATTCAAAACTGATAATCTTTATAAAGAAATGCTATGCTTGACATTTTGGAAACTGATGAAAATAATAAGAAAAATAAATTTGAAACATGTAAAGGAGAGTCCTAAATATGAAGCAGGCAGCTTTTTACCTCTTGCTCAGGGAAGATACTTCACTATTCACTGAAACTGATTTCAAAAAAGATAGAATAAACTGGATGAAGATACATTTTTCTGGTTAGGAAGGAGGTAGTGTGGGATGCTGACATGGAGATTTCATATTGTTTTTTACTATAAATGCAGAGCATTTCATATTGTATTTTACTACAAAATAACCACTAGCCATTGCTGAATATAAAATGTTTAATGATCTCAGGATGTCCCTTTCAAGTCACAGCTAAAGAAATCTTTAGAAATTATAAATATCAAAGGTGCTTATCTAAACAGATTACAAATATTTCCTAATTGTTTAGAAGTATTCTGTGTTACACCATTCTATTAGCAGATAAAAAAAAAAAAAGATGAGAAAAGGATATATTTTGGAGAAACTCTAAGCTTATACCTCATAGCATCAATCACAGTGAAGAGCACAGCTTGCCAGAGGCATTTCCTTTGTAATCTAGAAGACCATCTGTACAGTGTCATGAAATAATACAGCAAGCAGAAGCTTTCATACTGGAATCTGTGCCTATGTACATATACACACCTCCTGTAAAAGTGAAGATGACTGCTGCCCAGCATACTGAGGGAAGAAGGCATCACCGGTGCTCACTTTATAAATGATACACCAGATATTTGTCATACAAAATTTAAAATGTGTCCCAGTCGTGACTCTTGAATGCTCAGAAGTCTGCCTAAATGGATGTACAGGCTGGCCACACCAAAGTTTCCAAATTCAGGACAGTGATTCTTTGACAAATTGAGGGTTGTTTAGGAGGGTCCATGAGGACCCTCGTGAGGATATGTGGGAGGTGACAGTATTGAACTAGGCCTCTACCCCCTGTCTGGTAGACCATATAGAGGAATTCCAATTTTAATAAGATATCAGGATTGCAAGTGCTTTACTTAGTAAGGGAGACACCATGTGAGGTCTGCAGATACCCAGACAGCAAACAAGCCTAAAGGGCCGAGTGGGTTTGGATTCTGGAGTGGGAAATTCAGTTGTTTCACCTCAGAGTTAGAGAACAGACATCAGGCTGTGCAGCTCTTGAGTGGTGAAAAATCACCTCTCTCAACAAAGAGAAAGAAGAGATCCCCTGGCATCTGTGAAGTGGGAAGGTAAACCTGTGAATAAGGCTGATTTCTCCTGCCAGAGACAGGCACTTTGTAAGTGGCTGTACCTGGCAAGACTGAAGGGCAGAAGATAGACAGCAAGACAAACCTTAGGGCTGCCAAAGCACTGAAACTCTGACAAAGAAGCACCACAAGAGCTTGAAAACCTGCTGATGGCTTTAGAAAGGGAGTTAACCTGCCTGAACAGGTTAACCCCAGCTAGAGATTTAATACAAAACTTGTTTTACTCACACCAATTTTGTCATTGCAAGATTCTCCCTCATGTCATGAACTAGAACAACTTCTTTCATGGAGTAAGAAATTATGTAGATATGTAAATTATTGATTTCTTTATACTATTGTCTAATTCTAAGAAAATTATTATTATTCTGTCAGGATTCTATCCACTTTTTCCCTTTTCTCTGCTTACTGTAGGAGCCATCCAGTAAGAAGGACTGTCGATACTACCATATATCTGAAAAGATAAACACTTGACATCTTGGCAACACTTACGCATTCTTCATCCTTATTCTTTTATGCATCGTAAGAATCTGCTCAGAACACCCACATACATGCACAAACATTGTGTCACTCACACATAATACACTCAATTTTCCAACCACAATTTTTCCTTTCCCAACAGTTCCAACTATAATTCACTGGCAGAGCAAAATCCTGGAATAAGCATCTCATTTATCACTGGACAAAGACAGGCCTTTAGTTCTCCTCAGCTCTAAAGGCCAAGGTGGAACTGGCTGCATCTCATTTGTCATAAACTTTCAGTAGATGAGTTAGTTTATATCTCGGTGGACTGAGACAGGCTGGAACTTACTGCAGTGTTTTTTCATATTTCAGTCAGGATGGGGGCAGAATTCACAGCTCTGAAGTTTCACTGCTGAGCAAGTTTGACTTTATCCTGCCTGCAAGAACCAGTACCGTGGTTCAGAAGAACTCCCTGGGGTGCTCAGGCCAAGTAATTACAGTAACTTGCATAACACCTCTCATCAAGAAACTGCATTTTTTCATCAAGAACAGGAGTCTTGTTCCATTCACAGTAGAGACTAAAAAAAAAGAAAAATACCAGTCTCCAGTACTAAACTGCCTGTAATCCATTTTACCTTACCAGCAACAGGGACAGCAAAACAGAAAAGAAAAAAAAATTAGAAAAGTCTTATTTGCAGCTTGCTGGTGGATCAGAGAAGACACTATTCTTTTTGTCTCAGTATGGTAGAAATGAATTTTCAGGAAGAGTTTACATAAGGACTGGTTAATGGCCCCCGAACAGCAGAGCTCTCTTACAAGCTATCTCACAGTTCCTCACTGCCAAATTCACAGGCTGCCACCCAAGGAGGGATTGTGCCTGAGGCTCACTCTTCCATTCCACAATTGCTTGGTACGTGTAGATGCCTGCATATGTTTCAAAAGCTGTTAAGTTTGTGCAAGTTGCTCCCCTCCCTCTGCTCTATCTCAGTCCTGCTCCTTCAGATGGGGACACATCCATGACACTCTCCAGATTAACTCACCAGGCCATGCAAAGTCCATGACATCCAACAAGGGCCATCGGTGGACTACAAGGGACTAAAGCTCTCAGGATGCCAGGCTGGAGTCAAGAACACAATGCACTTATAAATAAGGTGGGAGAATCCTTAGTAAAAAATAAAAATGTCTATCAATCACATGTAAATTGAGACTGTTTTAACAGGGAAATAAAAACAATAAAATAAAATAATTCTTCCCCCAGGATATTTCTTGGAAGGTAGAGACAAGGTTTCGCCACTGGCAGAGGAGAGCCTTGTTCCCCGACCCCTTGGGCGAGTCCCCTAGCCACTGGATTACTGGCTGCAAGATGGACTGCATCACCTGCTGATTTTATGAATGGTGTGCAAGTCTGTCATGCCATTTCTCTGGCTTTGCTTTTAATGCAAATGTTGATATGTAAAATGAAAGTGCTTTGTTTCATAGAAGGAAAAAAAAATCTCTCATTTTTCCCAAGAAAACCCTGCTTCTAAACAATTTCATTTCTTTTTCAAGAAGCAAAAACTAGGACGCGTTCATTTAGATTTAGCTCAAGCCAAGCTCATTTCCATTTTTTGAAGATCATTGGCATTTAAAAGGGCAAAATACACTGTATTATGAATTAATCCCTATTCTACTCCTTGGTCTTTATGCTACAAGGCTTAATAAATTAACAACGTGGGAATTTTTACCAGGGTCCTTAAATTTCCAGATTATTTATTTTAATTGTCATGAGAAAGCTTAGTCTCTGTACCTAAGATACAACATATTTTTATATATCCAATTTTTTAAAGTTGCACTTTCCTCCACAGAAACAAATTGAGTCTGTTCCCCTGCCATTTTAACCTTTTTTCCTCAAGTTCAGGGATGCCAAGGTTCTTCTTAGTACATAGAGCATCTGATATTTTGAAAGAATAAAAAAAAATCTTTTTCTTTTCTTGGTGAAGCATACATTTAAGGATGAATAGACCATTTTAACATTTCAACAACAGCACTTAGCCAAGAATGCAGAGATTGATAGTTTCTCAAAAAATTAAGATTATTTTAGGACATATTTGGTTAACGAAATATCTCAGGTTTCCCACCCAGCCTCAACAGTTGGCTTATGCTGTACTAACCACTGCTGTTAAATTATATAGTGCACACTACACTTATGATGGACATGGTTATAATGGACAATTGGTTATAGCGGACAAAAACAGATCTCCCAAACCAAACATATTAAGTTCAAGACATTCCTCTCTGGTTATAACAGACAAACTTTGGCCGCAATGCCAATTTCTGGGCTTTTTCTGAACACTGTAAGTGGACTGAATAGAAATGGGAGCTGGTGCGGAAAGTTACAGGAATACTATGTTTTTAAAATAGATTGTGCCTTAAACCAAAGACTGATCAAAATGGTAAAAGAGGTTATGCCGGACTGGCACTTTCTGCCAGCCTGATTGACCACTGCATACCAGATGAACACAGAATTTTCTATAATCTGTTTGCTTCTGCTCTAAGAGCCAACTTCTCCAGCTGCAGTAATGTGGAGATGTAAAAGGACTCTGAGTCACCACTCCTTGCAGGGCTCTTCCTTGGATGACACAGCCTGTCCTGCCCATGCGCAAGGCCAGAAACTCAAGGGAACTCCAACTGACATACTAATTTTCAAGGTAGCCTTTTACATCCTGTTTATATCAATATTTGCCAAGGGCACAAGGGGGATTGGTGGGCGAGTAAAAATGTACCCATAGAAAAATGAGCCTGTGAGCTGTCAAGAAATGTGAAATATTTATGATCCACAGCTCATGAAAGGCTCAGTCAAAACTCTTGTGACATTTTCATGGCACTCACCTAACTGCAACAAATAATAAACATTTCACTGACCATTCAGGTCCACCTCTTACGTAGCATCTTGGCTGAATTTCAAAAACTAAACTATCAATGGTGGGTGTAGAAGTGAGAGTTATTTTTCAGATATATTTTTGAAACAAACAAATAAACTGACCATGTTTTTCACTTCTATTAAAAGTAAACAGTTTGAATTTAAACCTGTTGTTCTGAAGAAGAGTGACATAAGCAAGGTATGCTTGTCTCAAGTGCGGGCATAACCTATTCACCCGAGTTCCTCATTGGGATCTCAGCAATAAAACACATGACCCGTTTTGAAAGGCTTCAGCATATCTTTTTCCTTAGTAGACACATACTTGCTTTTAGGAGCCTTGTGGCAGACCTTTCCTGGCCAGCATCTGTGTCACTAACAGGGTCAGTTCTGCAGGATCCTTGCCTGTCTGGAGGTCATGAACTCCCACTCTGCTTTACCTCTTTAAAACAGAGTAATGAAGTAGGACGTAATTCACACTTATACATCCGCAAGCATCCACTGACACCTATGAAACAGCTCTGGAAGAAACAGAGAGGCTCTGTATTTACATGACTAAGGTCTTGCAAGAGGGCACCCCACCAGCTGATGTTAATGGAGAAGAAGAGCTGACCCAAGATGTAATTCTGCATTTCAACAAAAGGCTTCATTTTGTTCTATAGGTCCTTTGGGGTCCAAGTCTGTCAAGCCACTGTCTTGGCTTCCTGATGTCTAAAAGTATAGATGAGTACCTATTACATTTGGTAACAAAAAATTCACAAATAACATTGTGTTATGTCCTATGTGACCTCCCTGCAAAATAGAGATGGACATCCATCCAATATCCATCCATCCAATAGAGATGGACAGCATAAAGTACATTGGAAGTTCTTTTGCCTGATATCTACAAAGAAGTTCCAACACACAATTAAAAATAAATGATGGCATTCTCAGAAATAGGATGGTAAAACAGCTGTGATCCACAATAATTTTGTGCAACACAGTATACATTTGAAAGGACCAGGGAGTTCACATAGTAGTTTTCCAGGCAGTGGAGGTCTCTTTCCACCCATATGTGTCTTCCCTTCTTGTCATACAAGAAGGGCATCACAACACTTTGTGACTGTCTGAAGATTGTTTAATTTCAACAGCAAGATAAATGCCTCAAGTCCCTTCTATTTTGGAGGAAGATATGCTAATAAAATTTGATCAGTGAATGATCATTATGGCAAGTCCTGTGACTGGAAAGTGTACAGGGAATAGATACTGGCAGACACACTTGCCATCTGGAATTATAATTAAAGGTGTTTGTGTGGTGCATTCAAGTGCACTGTATTTTCCAAAACTGTAGAAAATACCTCTATTTAATTAGTTAATTCATTCAGAGGGTTTGGGATTTTTATTCCTTCTTTTGTTCTGAGTTTCAATATTTCAAGGAGTATTTTCCAGTTACTAAGCAGATGCTACCCATACTCCGACGGTGCTAATGTACAGAATCTGATGGGCAACATAAAGTAGTATCAAGAGGTGTGGTTTTCATACAGTTTTCTGTGCATCTAAACTATCATCTTTGCACACAGCTTCAAGTGACCATTGGACTTTCTTTTCACTGGCTAACTAATAACACTAGAGTAAAACAGATTTGTGAAAAACGTTTCCTTTCCCTAGAGAGTGCCTTAAATAATTTGGGGTGCATGTTGATCTTTTCAGCTTATCTATCTTCTTTTCATTTCTGTGGTTAAAGATATGATACTCAATGGCGGGNAAGAAAAAAGTGTATTAAGATTACATTTGGCATTTTGAATACAACAAAAGGAACCTATAGGGCTGCTTTATTGTACAGTCAAGTAAACCCCAGCTGTCAGCCCTGTGATCGCTTCTTCAATAGGCAAAAAAGACTCCGCTCTAACCTGGCTACATGCTGGTTCTCACCAGTATAACAACCGATATTTTCTTCTGTATGAATTGTATTTACATTTATTCCTTGGCTTTCAAGGAAAACTTTGAAACAAAAATGTGACTAGATTTCCTAAATGAGTGCTTTCTTCTTTTATTTTTTTTTGTGTGTGTGTTAAATAAAAAAGCTGTATATCTGTGTTTATTAGAGCTGATGTAAAACCTTTTGCCTGAGATGAAAACTTCTGCAAGATGACTTGCAAAATCTTGTGGTTTTATTGGCATTCTCCTATTATGTTCACATTAAAGAACCCAAAATATGTTAAATATGACCCTCTGCCTGGAGACAGAGCAACTGTTGCATTTGTGGAGTCAGAGAATATGCATTTCTGCAACTTTGATCATTTCTTTAAATGTGTCCGTAAGGGGAGAAATCCTGGCCTTGCGGAAGTGAATGGGAGTTTTGTCATTGACTGCAGCTGGACCAAGGCTTCACTAGTTGTCTTCTGATAGGAATTTCTAGATTTATTGTGTAATTTTATTCAAGATCCACACTTTACAGGAAGAACAAATATAACTGAACGCTAGAATTGATTTAAAAATTTGAACAACATTTTCCTGAAAACCTTCTTTTTCAGGGCGTTCTCTTTTAAATTTTCTGCAGGGGGAAAATGATGAAATCAAATAACCTTCATTCTGAAGATCTGTTTCGGTCTTACTTGAAATATCTGATGTTGTGTGTTTTTTCTTCGACCTTCTCCCTTTTGCTTCATTAATTTCTGTCTTCACTTTCCTTTCTTCTGAAATCTAAAGAATAAAAAAAATTGAAAAGAGAGAAGTGGGCAGGGCAAGGAGGAAAGAGGGGAGGAATGACAATTATTTGGGAAGAAAGCGTACTTTTTCCATATTCCATTTCTTGCATTCAAAGTCAAAGACAAGACGGAAACAAGTGACTTATCTTCAAAACTAAAAAAATCATTTTTAAGACTTCATAAAGTTGGCTCAATTAGTTCTGCCGTAATTTCTTTATCAAGCAATAGTCTATGAATTTATATGAAAACACTTTTTTTCAAATGTCTGAAATGTCCATCTAAAGCCTCTTGGATAAATGGTTAAATATTTAAATGACAAGCTCAAAGCATGAAGTGAGATTTCTAAGCCATTTTTTGGCTTCAACAGTAACATTCTGGTCACCTCATAATCACATTGAACTATTTTAATGTAAAAATGTACCAATAGAAAAATGAAATATGAAGAGCGATGTTGCACAGAGCTTTTCTGTGCAAAATGTTGTATGCCATGTAAACCAAACAAAACCAAAAAAAAACCTACAAAATTGCATATTAGGTTTATGAAGGTGCTTACTTCCATCCACAGCAACAGGTTGCCAACAGAAATTTGCAAAAAGAAAACCATATACGTATGAAAGGTTTTCTAAGAGAAAAATTGTTTCAGTTTTATCTAATACAAATTTAATCCTGTCAGCTGTATACTTGCTCTGTGTACACACTCAAGCAAGCTTCAAATTCTCACACTTCATTAGTCATGTCATACATTATCTGTATGACATAGAAAGAGATACTCTTTGATATACTGGGACAGAAAGTTTACCACAGATCCTACCTGAGTCCTGGCACAAAGTATGTTGATAAATTAAAAGTTTCCAACGTCATCAATAAAAATGGCACAGGAAAATATTTGAAAAAATTAATATCTGTACCCGAGGATATCCTGCGTTAATCAGAAGTAAAGGTTTACTGTTGAAAATCCTTTCATCTGGCGTATGTGTTAAACACCTGTAAACACCTGCCTACCTCCAGGGGATTTAATACCCGACAGCTCTTCGCTCTTCCCTCCTAAACTTCATCTAGCAGGGAACTACAGCTATGTTTGGCTTCTAAAAGCACTTGCAGTTACTAGGTATATCCGTGTAACTTCTTCCAGAGCAGGTAAAAGAGACCTAGCAGCTCCAGGTAGGATGGAGAAAGTTCCCATAACATGACATATTTGTAAGGTGATGATAAAAATCTCACTCAAATTGATTACAAAGCCCAGTACATGAATTGTGCTGCGTTATGGACTGGCTGAACCATTTCAAGCCTTGCTGCAAACATTTACTTCCCTGTTGTTCTTCACCATAGCACACACTCCTCCTTTCCTTACCCTTACTGATAGGCAACTGCCAATGAAAAATTTGAATTCTTTCTTAAATTATTTACACCTAACTATATCTTTAAAATGGCAATCCCCAAAAAACCACTGTCCCAGTTACTGATTCACTCATTATGTTGTTTGCTATATCAAGGGCCACACTGCAGCAGGTATTCTGAGGGGTGTTTTTACCCGCTGGAGTTTCTGTTATACCACAAACCCTTAAGATTTTCCAATGTACTCCAAGGACCACAGCAATTTCAAGCTTTAAAGTGAATTGGATTTAATACCTGTGTCCTTAGACCCCTTCCCTTCTAGAACTGAATTCTTTTCATTTGGTTTCTTTTATAAATATTAACAGAAAAGCCATTCTATAAATAATTCATAGGCTGAAGTTTGAAACAGTGAGTGAAGTGAAAGCCACAATAATGTGTTGTGGCAATTCAACTCAATTTAAAAAAAAAAATATAAATTATTATAAAATAAACCACATTATATTGGTACTGAAGAACACATCAGAATGGAAGCCAGCATAAGACATTTGGGCAGCTGTGCACACAAATATGTTACCGTGTTCCAAAGGCTGGAAAACATTCCAGAAAAATAATACCCCTAGGTTTCAAAACTTCAGTGAACTGAATATTTTGATTTTTTTTCATTATATCATATTCATATAAATATTTAACAATACCAAAAATATATAAAATGATTTTGAGTAACTAAGTAAAATTAAGCATCCATTTTGCCTATGCACTTTCAAAACATCTCTTTAGACAATCTAAATCTTTAAGCACCAAAAACAGTGATGAAAAGTATGATCCTAAACACAGCCTTTAATATTCGTAAGTACCATAGTAATAAGTATTATACATTTCAGCCACTGAGTGATGACCAAACAAACTTCCTGCTGGTGGAGGTTTCCATGACCAACAGTGTACTCTAATATTCTGCCATTTAGGGTTCTTTTGTATTTAATGCAGCTGGAAAGATTTAACAATGCAGTTAATCTTCGATAGAGAAATATCATGGGTCAGATCACTTGTTGCTGGTACTCTTACTATAGAGGTAGGAATTACTTATCCTTTAAAAATACACCAGGTTTACGACCTTTTTCTGGACAGATAGCAGCAAAACTAACAAATTTTTTTAAAAATTATTTTAGTTCAATGTAGACTGTTGAGATATCAAGACCACTTCCCACTTGTCACTCCTGCTTGCTTCCCTCCAAGTGGGGAGAGAAAGCACTCTTTCTGCAAAAAGGACACAAAACCTTCACGTTTGTGTCACTGGCGTGTTCCAAGTCCACGCAGGAAACCACAGCCCATTTGGCAGGAATCTACCATTTTACCGACTGGAGTAACAACCTCTCTATTTCTGGACTTCCTGCAATCACAAGTTGGTTTGCCAACAAAATGGTTTCTGTGCAGGTATAGTTCTCAGCATAATTAACGTGTTATAAGAAATGTATTGTGCCCCCTGCTTTGAAACAGCTCTGTGGTGTCGGGGTTGCATACCACCACCTCACTGGGGCTCCCAGCATCTTCAGGAGGGCTGGGAGAGGGCCAGGACTTAAGTGGTGGGGGACAGAGTCAGCAATCCCACTATGATACAGGTTCATCAGGGGCAGGAAGGGCAGGTCCGAACACCGACAGGAAAGAGAGAAGGGAGCCAGCACTCCCTGCACACAACCAGCCAGGGCTGCTGCACTCCTGCTGCACACAACACGGTGCATGCGCTGACCGGGGACCTGAGCGTTGCAGGGCTGTGCCAGAACCACGCTTCAGCCAGGCTACATGCGAACGGGCACACATCTAGTGCCACTCTCATGTTGTTCCACCCCTCCTAGTTTCTGCAGTCATTCTGCAGTCATTCAGCCTGCAATAGATAAAAGCTGTTTGCTCTGTGCTCCCAAGTGAGGATCAGAAAAGTCCTTAGAAGTGAAATCTGGAGATTTTCCCCCCTGCCGTTTTATCCTTTGCTTAGACCGTCAGACCAAAGCATATATTTTCAATGGGATTTGTTCACTATCATCAATGTTCAGTTCTGCTAAGGAGCCTCTATAAACCTATCGTCTAGATTTATGAAATGTTTTTTTTTAATAAAACCATTGATGACAATACCTAGGGTCTAGATATAGTAAATTAAACAAAGTCCCTCCACTGTCCATCCCAGAGGTAAACACTGAGCCTTCAGTTTCACAGCTGCAGCTCTGCATTTCACGCAGCCCCTTTGGATAGCAGAAAGCTTTCCTTTCCTTTGTCTTTTCCTTCTCTTAGCTGTGAAATTACTACTCACAAAACAGCAACATTCGGTCACTGTAGGTAGACAGCCTTAGCAAATACAATGGTTCCACATATACAGCCTGTTTAATCGCTTCATGTGAGGTCTGAAACTGGAGGAAATAATGGAACCATCTCCAAAATAAGGAAGATTGGTTTAAATCCAAAGCAATCCACTGGGAAATTGGCTGAGCTATAAAATCTCTGAAATACTTGTTCAGGTAAGTCAGACCAAGCTCAACTCTTCATTATAATATTTGCCAAATGAAGCTTTTTTTTTTAACAAACGCATTCTTTCATTATAGCCAATGACCCCTCTTTTAAACATTGTTCTAGATAAAGACCAGATTTATACAGAGTTCCTCTGCTGTCCTGTCAATGTTTGCTTCGTCAACCCCTCAGTTCTTCTTGCAGCAACGTCCATGCATTGACACATCCAAAGAAATATAATGAAAGCTTCTTAATATGATTACAATACTGCACAATTTTTAAGACAGACATATAAAATATATTAGTTTCAATTAAAGGCTGGCAGAACTGATTTATGTTGTTTCAATTCCAAAGTCGTTTCATGTCAGTGCAATCAAGGCTAGATTTGAATTTGCTCTTGTGTTTAAATAATGTTCATGCTATTAAGAAGAAAGTTAAATCACTGAGAATATATGGCAATACTGGTTGCTTCTTTAGGCTGTTTTCTGCAGCTGTAACAGCTATATCAGCCCATGAAGCTGGGGGGGGGGGGGGGNAAAACAACAAAACCAACAGTGGATGAAGCCTTATTCACTTGCTGGAAAAATCAAATTTTCTCATATGCACGTTTTGATTGAAAAGTATTTCAACCAGTATAAGTTATTTATTATATTAACTGGTACTTAGTATTTGTATAGTGCACTCAAGTACCTTCTAAATTCTTTCCAAGCAATTTATAAAGCATTTAAACATGTTAAACTGAGAGTAATTTTAATTTGAACCTCAGCCATATCAGAACAATATTTAGAACGTCGCTGCAATTTGTCCCAGATGTGGAAGAAAACATTTTCACTATTCATTTAAGGTAAGAATGGATGTAATACCTCCTACACATTAAGAAACAGAGAACTAAGATCAATGTTAGAATATTACACCATTTTCTAATTCAACATCCTGAAGGACTCATAACTAATAGGATGAAAACTTCATTGCAGAGTATTCTTCATACAATAACCCTCAGCTTTCAGCAGTACTTAAAATTTTCTACAAAGTCACTATATTTATTTTTAGAGAAAATTAAGTGGAAGAGGTTAAGACGTATCCATGTCCTGAAATCAGAGTGAGAAAACAGGTAATTAAGAACTAATTCATAACACTGCACAGCATCCCTTTTCATTTTTTCCTGCTTTGCTATAAGGTGTATTTACTGGTCAATTTTATAAGCAAAAAATATCATCAATTTTTGGTTGAAAACTTTTTTCTTTGAACACATTATGCCATAAAACTTAAATAGAAGTTCACATTGTTATAACCGTAAAATAGCAACTTTTTGAGAGAACTGTCATAGGAATGTAAGTGCTACGTGGTCATTGAACCATCCTAAATATTTTTGTTGTTAAAGATCTTAGAGAGTTTTAACTGATTTGTATTCACCTAATGTCCAAAGCCATTTCTAATAGCTGAAAAATATTTCAAGATACTTCCAACTACATTCAATATAACTTGTGAGTATAGTTATAGCTCATAATTAATAAATGTGCTAGGCTGAAAAAAAAAATATTTTCTGAAATTCTGATGTTATTTTACTAGGAAAAAATAATTGAAAAACTATATTATACAATCTATTAACGATCAAATAGTGATTTATCTATATTACAGTTTCTCACATAATATGTACTTAGTTCATGGCTGTCATGGTTTAGGCCAAATTGGCTACTGGGAATGTCGGGGACCCCAGATGGGACCGACAGATGCTCCCCTCTACCCCTCTTCAAAGAGAGAGGCAGAGGAGGGAAAAAGAGACTTATGAGTTTAGAAGAAACTAAACTACTTTAATGAAATATTAATAATAACATACAAAGAAATAATGAAATACATACAAAACCATATCAAGCTCCCAGGATGACAATCACAACACTGGCTGGCACTGGGGCAGTCCCAGGCTGGACTCAGTGACGGACGGGAACTGGATTCCGGATATGCATTCAGGATTGGGACCAAAGGCAGACAAACAGACAGAGTCCTCCTCAGACGTTGGCCATTAAAGAAAGAGCCCGAACTGACCCTTTGATCCCTCAGCTTTTATGCTGAGCATGATGCAGATGGGATGGAATACCCTGTTGGTCAGTTTTGGGTCACCTGGCCTGTCTGGTCCTCCCCGCAGGTGGGACCCACTGCGCTTTTCCAGTTCCGACCCTCCAACGGGGCAAGTAACAGTCAGCCGGCCCTGGGTGTTACAGCAATAAGGATAAGCAAGAGCCTCTCTGCATGCCATGCCTGGGCATCAACTATAAACTTAGGTCTTATCACTCTGAAAGCAAACATTGTCTGCACAATATGCTGTTAATTTCAATAGTTCTAAGAGGCCCAGCTAAGAAACAAAGTTACTGAACAAAATTGGAGCTGTTTTACCTCAAACCAAGACAATAGCAAATACTCATTTTCGTTTTCTTTTCACCTCCAGAAACAAAGGCACATCTCTTGAAATTACCATTTACATTATTGTCCTGGTTTGAGGTAAAACTGGACCAATTTTGTTCAGTAACTTCGCTTCTTAGCTGGGCCTCTTCTAACTACTGAAATTAACAGCATATTGTGCACACAATGTTCACTCCCTCAGAGTGATAAGACCAATGTTATGGCTGATGTCCAGATGTGGTATGCGGAGAGGCTCTTGCTTATACTTATTGCTCTAACAGCCAAGGCCAACCAACTTTGTTATTTGCCATGTTGGAGGGTTGGAAGCAGAAAAGCACAGTGGG